>JAVQJF010009687.1:0-28299 GCA_036023855.1 Gadopsis marmoratus | reverse complement strand
AAAACCCCACAAACAAGTGCTTCTACAGCAAAAACCATGAGTCCAATCATTAAAGTAAGGCTATCATCGGAAAGATGAGAGGCTAGCCATGCTGCGGTATAAATCTTATGTTTGTGGTGTTCTAAATGTGCACACAACAGCGAGTTAGAAATGTAAGGGGAAAATAGAAAGTAGAGATTTTCTTCTTAAAATTGTAATGGATCCTTATGGAGAGCTTTCCGGCACTTCTGATCAATTAAGGCACACAGCTCAAAAACCATATATCCAATGATTTATATGGTTCCATTTTCTGAAACTAGACAGATGTATACGTTTTGAGGGCTAATTATGTATGTGGAGAGAAAATTGTGGACGCCAGACGATTTCAGAGGAGCCTGTCACTCTACGCACTCTAGGCCGGCCAGATTAAACACGCAAAATTTCGACGTTTTGCGCGTTTGCTCGATAACAGCTCTACCGATCTCTGAGAAAAGTCATAGCACACCATTCCCGATCAGTCCTGATTTTTTTTATGTACTTTGGTCACCTCTAGCGGCAACGGTGCGGGAGTTGAAACTCGGCAAAAAATGCGGCGGAAGAGTAATAAAAACGGTGAGATTAATTTCTCCCTGAATTGTCTTTGATCTCTGGGTCCTGGGCAAATAGCATTGTGTGCCTTGTGCTACTGCACTTCAGGCACACAATAAATAAATAAATGAAAAGGAGGATGACATACTGGTGTAAATCCGGCCATGTCCATGGTGTATGTCGGGTGCTGCTTCAGCCACTCTCCCAGCTCTTTGTTGGAAACTGCTGCTTCTTCCTCCTCCAGACTACCAGAGGCAAGACATCTGGCACTGGGGCTCTGCTCAGGAACAGAGAGGGGTTTGTGGGCAGGGGCAGCACCCTGAACCCTTTCCACACCTGAACCCTTAGTTTCCTCAGCATCATTCTGAATGTCCAACAGGGACAACGAGGGGGGAGAATGAAAGACGCATTTAATGTTGATACGTCTACTGTTGATGTAAAGTTGACAAAGTTACTCCTCATATAAAAAAAAAAACAAAACACCCCAATACTTCATACCCCTCCTGCTCTCTTGTTGCCCATGAATAGTAGCTCCAGGCCCTCCACATTTTTCCTGCGGCCCCGCCTCCTCCTCATGATAGGCAGGTCGGCCTCCAGTGAACCGTTGGATCTGTGTGTGGAGGGAGGGGCTTGCTGCAGCAATTCCATCTGGGCTTTGAGGGAGGGGCTTGTCACAAGGGCACTGGGGAAGCCGGCCAATGAGGAAGAGGCCTTGTGGTGATGGTGCATACCCTGAACAAAATTAGATCCGTTTTAATTAATAAACTTCATGTTGTTTGAATGTTAAAATTACCATAATATTTAATTTGGTAGGTTGGCAATACAGTTCCTAATTGAGAATCATACTAAGGAACCTAATGGACCGAGTGTGTTAGTTTGAGTTTATGTGAGCACCTTGGTGAGGTCTATAGCCTGGCTCTGGGACTCAGCAGCAGCATGGCTTTCTCTCAGCTGAGCCACCATCTCCATCAGGTTACGTCTCTTGACTGCCCTCTCTGCCTCAATCTCAATCTTCCTCCGCCGCCGCCTCCTCTGTCGGGGCACCGTGAGGCTCAGAGCGTCCTCCTGCAACATCAGGCCAACAGTTATACCTGTGTCTACCTGAAAACACCTTACCTAGGAGCTTGTCCCATTGTTGTTACTGGTACTTCTGCAAACAGCAGAAAATTAGCACGGTACACAATATCTTTCTTTACAAAACAAAACGCTAATTCTAGGGTTTTGTGAAGTGTAATTGCAGTGTAACTAATAATGCCTATACTATCTGGAGGTTAAAACTAGCTTAGTTTGGATAAATGACTATCAAGAAATATATTTTAAAAAAATCATTGTTTTAAATAACTTATTTGGCTTTTCATTGTGTGTGTACGTGCACTCACATGAACCTGTGGTGATAGTGTTTTATCTTCACTCCCACTGTAAGGTGTATGGATGCCGGCCATTGTCAGCTCCGCCAGGCTCCGCCTCTGCAGCGGACCCTCAGTCGCCGTGGCTACGGCTGCTGTGGTTACCGTGGAGCCATGCCCTGGCAACAGGTTGCTGGGGATGTCAAAGATGTGGCGTCTGTTGGCCGGCCACTTGCCCTTCAGGACGGCCTCGCAGATGTTATCCATCCTGTTGATCATCACTCGATCCTGAGGGGTGAACAGAATGAAGTAATTGGAGAGAGGTAATTAACTATTTTAGAAAGTGCTTTGAATAAAAAGGTCCTGCCTTTCTGTGTACAGTAAATTCTCAAATAGTTATCATTACAGAGGCTTTCATTTGAACCTTACAGGCACCACTCTGCTGCTCTGTCAAATGAAAACAGTGTTTGTGTTAAAGAGCAACTCACCTAATTCCAGTAGCTTATTCTTTGCAGTATTTTTACTTCATTAATACTGTTGAATTAATTGATGAATTAAATCAACTAAGGCTTACAGCTCTAATTTAAAGTGAAACGTCTGCAGGAAGTGTTGAATTTCATTGACAGGACCTTAACAGCGATTTAAAAATAAAACGGCAAACTGAAATTATTAACTAGGTGGGTAATCATCGCCTGGCTTTTATTAGCCCCATGTCTGTGTTTGTCTATGCGAAACTCACCTTAGGCCAGAATGAGAAGCCATAGGCGCGGTCCTGTAAGGCCTGCAGCGCTGAAGTCTCTGGCAGATCGTCGGGGCAGAACCCGTCTCGGGTTTCGTTTTGGGCCGACGTGCTCAGAGATGCGATACTCTCCTCATCAAAGTTCTTCTGCTCTGATGCAGCACTCGCTGTCCGGAGAGAAAGGAAGTCATGTAAAGGGTTTCTAAATCATGATCAAGGGATCCAAACTATTTTTATTCTCTCGGCCCTGGAATTTGGACTCATTAAAAACACTGCCAGGTCACGAGGGGAAACACCAGAAATAAGCCTGTGACTGGGTGTGGTGTCAGCAATGATGGGGGGCTGACAACCAGGACAAAAACTGGTTAACGGAAAGGGATTACAATAAACAAGAGCATAATTAAAGTAAGACATTTGAGACATCTATGTTGTGTAGAAGCTACATTTAGTACTTCCAGTCATCTCTCTGGTAAACAAAATCAAAACCAAAGTTTAAAAGCTGTCGTCCAAGGAGACCAGTGAGACTAATGTCACCACAATAAACTTTCCCCTTACCTTCAGCCTGAGAAGATTTCTCTGATTTGTCATCTTCATCTAGCCTCTCTTCCTCTTCCTCCTCTGGGCTTTTCTCTGTGTCAGCCGACTTTGGAGATTTAAAGTTCTCCCTCTCCTCTCCGTCTTCCTCCTCTGCAGTCTTGAGGCCCAGTTGTGCTTTGGGAGATGAGCCAGGATGTTCTGGGTGCTCAGTGGACATTTTCTGGTCCCCAAGAGTCAAACTCCTCTCTTTATCTTCGTCATAGGCTTGCTTGGAAGTCTTCTCTCCTTTCCCACTGTGCACCTCCTTCTGCTCTTCCTGATCCTCCTCCTCTTTCGGATGGATCTCCTCCTCTTTCTTGACCTCCTTCCTCGGTGAAGCAGCAGTTTCATCTTTCTCCTCTCTGACCTCTCCCTCATTTTCCTTCGGTTCATCAGTAGTTTCAGTCTTGGAATATGGAATGTCGCTGGCATCTCCTCCCCCTGTTTCCATTTTCACCTCCATCTCTGCTTTCAATCCTTCAGTCTTCACTTCCTCTGCGTCTCCCTCCTCTTTAGCTACATTAACTGCAATTTTGGCAGCAGCTGCAGCACTCACCAGCTCTGTGGGGGTGAGGAGTGGTGCAGAGGTGTTTTCTGCTGCTCCCATCCCAGCTTTAGTGATCTCACCCTGGGCTCCCATGCCGACGCCAGCCCCTCGCTGGCTGGTAAAGCGCTGGTGGGATTCCAGAAAGGCCAAGGTAGGGTCATTTAATATGTGATAATCTGTTCGGCTCACTCCGTGCTTAGAGGCCCCCAGGAGGAGGTCCTGGTCGTGGCGGCCACACTCCCACCACTCAGGGAGGTCTGGGGAAGGCTGGCAGAGCTTAAGGCGCTCCGAGATCAGTGGGTGTGGGAGGACCTGCTCTCGGATGCGGCGGAGCAGCTCAATGCGGTACAGGGTGCGAGAGGCCCGTTCCTCTGTGATGGGGTCGATGATCAGGGTTGGGTCTGGTAGTTCTGATGAGGTAAAAGATAGAGGCAGTCCTTAAAATTAGAAATATGTCAGACAATATTTCTCCAGTATTAAACATTATTTGACCCCAAAGATGTTATTTTAGTGACTGAACAACCGCGCAATACATAATGATGAAAAGCCTCCTTTCTGCCGTGCAGCGACCTCGAGCAATATAGGATTTGTCTTACCTGTTTCAGTTTTAACCTGCATTCTGCAGACTCGTTTACACATGGCAATGAATGAGTAGTAATATTTCTCCAAGCTCTCATCCGTTTTCTTGTCTAGTCGAGCAAAGGCCCTGAACTGTGTCCAATCAAATGTCTGCCGCTGGGTGTCAAAGACGACGCCGAAGGTGGACACTACACGGTAGAAATCGGCCTCCTCACGACGAGTCCATCTGACAGGAAAAGAAAAAAAACAAAAACAAAGACAAAAACAAAAATGTGAGAATAGGTTCAACTATCAAAAGTAACATGTGATATCTGATCACATGGCATCAGGGTTCCCACACATTTTAACCAATTCATTTTCAAAACGTTTCCATAAAACCTCCATAATATTTTATCCGATTTCCATGACTAAGTTGTTTAAAATACGCTGGCCTATATAGTGATCACAGGGAGCAATAACAAGGCTCTTACTCCATGGTGCTATGACCCGAGCAAAAAATGTAGCATGGAATAACATGGCATGCATTTTCTTTTATTTTCGCTAATTTTGTATTGGTGTAAGTGAATGTCAGCATTTATCAATTTAAAAGTAATGATGCATAGAAGTTTTAAATTACAGTTTATTCTTGGTATCTAAAAGTTAATTTCCTACATACCAGGTATTCAGTGTAGGTACCAGATCTGCTCGGGGTCCTGCATTTACAGATGATGTAACACATTATGATTGGCTGTACAAATGGAAAGTGTACTCATGCCGTCTGTTTGCGTTACAGACAAACAAAATTTGCCTCCGTCTTGAGCCATGTATTATATTTTCCATTCAAAACACCAAACATTAAAATGCTCACTTCCCAGGCATTTTTGTGGATAAGCAAGTGGCCAGCGCATGCCAACTTTACTCATTTGTTAAGACATTCCCGCCGCCAACTAGCTGCCCACACCGATGTGTATCACACAATACTAGTGACGTCACCAGATTTTAAACGTGTTTGTGTAACGTTAGACATGTTTTGGGATTTTTATGAACATATGTTAAACAGCCAAAACAATTCATAAACAAAACTTTTCCAAAACATTGTTAATTCCAAACCATTTCAAGGCCTGGAAAACAGGTTTTCTAATTTCATAACTTTTCCAAGAATTTCATGACTGTGGGAACCCCGCCAGATGATATTTGAACACTGTATGGCAGGGTGAATACTTAAGGGTGATTTTTTTTAAATAACATATTCCAATGTATCCATAGGAATTCATAGTGTTGAATAAACCTTGTAATTGTGTGGCATTTAAAGCAACACTACCTTTGTCTTTTCTCCTTGTAGTACATGGCTCCATCACCCATCAGGGAGCTGGCGGTCATTACTGGCGACGCCTCTGGCATGAACTGTCCGCCTTTGGCAAAGTATGCAGTTCCTTTAGCCAGATATGGGCTTCCTTCTGTCATGAACACCCCAGCTCCATCTTGGATGTAAGTTGCCCCACCTCTTGTACTGGTAACCATGGCAATGGAAGGCAGGAACTCCCTGCGTCGTCGTCTGCGACCATCAGGCCTGTTGAGGGCCTCCTGTCGGAGCTGCTCTCTACGGTTGGAACGCTGGTAAGCCGTGATGAGGCGACGCAGACGGGCAGTCAGAGCTGAGGCTGCTGGCCAATGGAGTCGCTCGATGGAGCCCGAAGCTCCACCCCCAGCAGTCACACTTTGACCGTTTTCACCTAATTTAGCTGCAGGGGAGGAGAAAGGAGGGGGAATTAGGAACGAAGAAAAGAGCTGTAAGGAACCTTATCAGTGTTGTTCTTTCATCACTTGTTTACAAGTTTGGGAGTTAAGGCTTAACGTGAATTAAGTGTCTATGTGCTCATGTGGCAAAGAGCCTATAGTATTTTCATTAGGGCCATGGCTAAAAAGCCTGTGGCAGTAACCAACAGAGCAGCTATTTTGATCCTTGGATTGTTTAACTTTCACATTAAAATGGACCTTTAAAATGGAGGTTTTAACGTTGCTGTAATAGCACTTAGTCTTTAGGTTTTAGTGTGAGAAATGAATGATCACCTTCTACTTTCAGTCATAGAAAGCATGCTCAGTTTCTTTGGTTTCAATAACAATTTTTGCAAATACTAAAGGATTTAAATCTGTTGGTGAAATCAGGTTTTAAAAAGAAGGGCTGTTTTGGACTGCACTGTTAAATATCCTGAAACACCATCTAAGCTTCTCCCCGTAAGTTCAATTCAAAAGTTCACATTTAAACAAAGTGTTCACATTCTGTTAAATTACTTTTAAACGATTCTGCTTTTAAGAAACACCTCTCACCCTCTCTGCGTGAATTAAAAGCTTACCTTCGGCTTCACCTTCCACAGTGTCATCTTTGTCATCCAGTGGAGAGTTGGTGAAGTCGTCCATGTCATCTTTAAAAGGCATCCGCAGTGGCTTGTACTCTGGATCCTCATCCTCACTGTAGAAGTTGAGAGGGACAGGCAAGGAATTCAAGATTTTAAATTTCAAGAACACTGCTAAATTTCACAAACTCATCATTTTAAGTTTTAACATATGAAGAACACCACAACAGAAGGGGAATAGGAATATTAAAAAGGTGAATAGAGACAACAAAGTAAAGCAAAGTTAGCAAACAAAAAAATTAAACAAAGTTTAATTCAAGGAATTTTCAATTCAGGGGCCTACAGTTGCTTCCATTCACATTTTTTTCCTTTAAAATCAAGATCATTTATTTTTCAGACCCGCACATATTCTGATGACAGTTTGAAGCTAGGTTTTGAGACTACAAACAGAGCAAAATACTAGAGGGAAGGGGAAGCAGAGAAGCCACTTTTTGGTAAGTGAATCCTGCACTCTTACCCCTCTGCGCCATCTGCCATCATGTCGGATCCTCTTTGCTCAGCGGCCATAGCCTTGGCGTCCGGCATGCCCACCCTCTCCAAGAAACACAAGGCGGGGTCGGCTCGCATAGAGTTGTACTTCTCGTAGCCTGAAGAGGAAGAGAAAAAAGGTGAGAAATACAGACGCTTGGAAGCCATATCTGGAGGTGCAGAGGCTATAAAGTGGATTCCAATCAGTGACAAGTCAACATAGCTTCAGAAAGTATCAGATTAAAAAGGTATTGTCTATACGCAGCTAACATACACACACTCTTTAACACATACACAGCATCCAATTTTAAATTGAGTAGACAAAAACAGCAGCAGAAGGGCAGACCCCAGGAGCCAGCTGCTGACAAGACAGACAGCCTGTGTGTGTGTGTGTGCCTCTGTTCTTTACGTGCGTGTTTATCCAAGTGAGCCTGCAGGTGCTCATTTGTGACAGAGACACAGACAGAGACAGAGAGACAGAGAGAGACAGAGAGAGAGAGAGACAGAGAGAGAGAGAGACAGAGAGAGAGAGAGACAGAGAGAGAGAGAGACAGAGAGAGAGAGAGAGAGAGAGAGAGATCTGTGAAAGTGAACTAGTGGGTGTGAGAAACTGTGTCCGTTAGGGGCATTCAGGCAGAACAGATTAGAATGTGCAGATCCTACTGAGAGACATCGGGAAGCAAAGAGAAGGGCGTGTGGTATGAGAGAAACATACAGGAGGAGCAGGTGAGATGGGGGGGGAGGCGGGACAGGGGAGTGGAGAAGGAAGAAAGAGTGGAGGAAGGAGAGGGCACCATAACATAACCACATTGCTTCCTCCTTCAACCTTTCATACATCCCCTCCTTCCTTTCTCTCTCGTCACATTTCAATTAGGAAAGATGTGACGTGTTGTCACGCACACACACACACACACACACACACACACACACACACAGCTCTGTGCCCGCAGACATACGTTAATCATCGGGGGCCTTCATAGGCCATCACTTTTCGGTGTGTGTGTGTGTGTGTGTGTGTGTGTGTGTGTGAGACGCACTGTTTTGTGTGCCTATATACAAAGCTGTGTGTGTTAGTTCCTCCCCCAAGGGACTCCCTACTGAATGAGGATTATGATTAACTATGGGTGAGCCCTTTTGTATTCCTGTGTGTGTCCTAATTGAATCATAGAGGGTGGCAATGATGGAAAAAATATGACAATTATGCCAAATTAATATGAATGAAGGTCTAGCACACACACACAAACTCGGCCGCATCGGTCTGTCACTGGGAATCACATTCAGTTACCCAGTCAGCACCCAAACGGGTCACTTTGAGATTAACACAACTTTTCCAGATGACGACCCAAATAACCAGGTTAACCGCTAAGAGAAAACAGACCTCATCATTTTAACTTGGAGATTAACTTTGTTCAACACCTGGTAACACACTGCAAAGCAGGCACATTCTTGCAAGCACACTCGTAGCCAGTGGTTAAACCAGCCAATCACACTCGCGATAGCACACTGAGCTTGACAGCTGCATACCACTATCGCCATAGCAACACCAATCAACCGGTGGCAGCAGAAGTGGGTGGGATGTGTGTGTGAGACTGCCTGCATGATGCTTGCTGGGTTGGAAGCCACTGGAGTGTGTCTGAAGGTGCCGACATGTCTGTGTGAGAGATGTTTCATATGTATTCACTGTGTTATGGCTGCCATGTTGGAGGAGGTGGATCTGTATGTGCAGGCAGTGCCGGTTTCTGTGTTTCTTACCGTGTTTGAAGACGCCGATGAGGAGGGATTTATCAGCCTCGCTGTCCCACCAATCGGCTGGGACCTCGGCATGGAACGGCTGGGGAATCCAGATATCCAGCTCACTGTGGCAGAGATAAACATATCAAATCAATGATAATCAAACTAAGCTGTTTGCGTGTGTTCAATTTGGTCCAGTTAGGCATCAGTCTTGCATTTCAATTCACAATGGGGAAGAGAAAAAGGAAGAGTGGAAATCAGATTATAAGCCATTTGTGTTGTAATCGCATTGTAAAAGCTGTCAGCTGCCAACCAGAGATGGAAACAAATATCCAAAATACTTGAGTATGTGTGCAAGCAGAGATTTTACCTGCATTATACTCCATTTGCACAACATGTACTAGCATGAATCAGAAAAACTGATTCATGTTTTTATTTCAACCCGACTCGATTACTGTAACGCACTTTTTATTGGCCCCCCAAAAAATAAAAAATAAAAACCCACTGACAGACTTCAGCTCATTCAAAACTCTGCAGCTCGGCTGTTAACCAGAACCCAGAGGAGAGAGCACATTAGTCCAGTTTTAGCTGCTTTGCACTGGCTTCCCGCAACTTAATAGATTTTAAGGTCATCCTTCTTGTATATAATATCTTTAAGAGCAAGCTAAACTATTTTTTTTACTTTAGCCTTTAACTATCTGCAATTTGCTTTTTAGTTGCTTTTACACATTTAAAATGTTTCAATTTAATTTCATGCACTGCTGCAGTTCTTTTAAATATACAAATTTTATGCTTGCCATGGTCTTACATTGTGTTCAAGTTTGATTTCTCTTAACTGCACTTTATTTCAATAACTGCACTTTATTTTATTTCATTCTCTTCTGTTAAGCACTTGGTGCATTTCAATTCTTGAATGGTGCTATATAAATAAAGATTACTACTACTACTACTACTACCACCACTTCTTATGGTCTTGTTCCATGTTAAACCTAAATATTTTCCACTTCCCTTTTTGACAGAGCAGCAAGTTCTGTAGGAAGTTTAGACTCCTTGCTGGTGTCGCCATAGAAATATGAATCTGGAAATAACTCAGATTTGAGAATTTTCAAAACCAAAAGCTGTGTTTACAATACAATGGACCAGACCAAATGTTCAAAGATGGATCCAAAACTTTGCAAAAGACTGTGGTGATGCATCAAGATGTACATCAGCGCACCAAAATTATTCCAGCAAATAGCTTTGCATTTTTATGAAGACTATCTTTGGTTCTGCAGGATTGATTTTTATCCATTAGTTGTTTTTTTTTAACTGTCCATGATTCAACAAGGTTATATAGGAGTGCAATTCGAAAATCAGTGGAGCACACCTTTAAGTGGACCTCTTTATATACTGTATAGTCTTCACATGCTACCATCTCATCTCCCCCATATTCTCATTTGTTCATTTTAAAAATTGTATTACAGGTGTGTTGCTTTAATCCATTTTTAAAATGACAAGAGTCCAACCAAAACCAGCTATCTGGCCAAGAACAGAATTCCTCATGCATGTAAGTGATAAACTGAGAATAGTTATAACATGCAAGGTTTTTTCAGGATAGATTCTGTGTTGTGGCCAAAAAAAAACAATCCAAATCCTCCATTATGGAAAGAAGAAAGTAGAAAATGGTGGCTCCAGCTAGTTATGGAGAGAAAGGGTACAATACACAATGGAAGCAGAAAGACGATAGGAGGGAGGAAACCAGGGAAACAGTCCCTTATCTCTGCAAACAGCAGCATGCCCAGCCTTGGCAACACACACACACACACACGTGCACGCCAAGACTGGCATGCTAAATCCCCCTGGCATATGTTGGCACGATGGCACTCCGTATGCTCAGGACACACACACACGTTTGTTACAGTAGCCACTGAGAGGGGGGAGGGAGAGAGGGTGTGGGAGAGATCAACATGAAGTGCACGTGCTCCACATTATAAATGCATTTACATCTGGGTGAAAGGGTGATGAGGGGGGATGGGAGATGAGACTGAAGTGCACTGCAGAGATGGACAGATGGCAAGAAAAGTGCAGTGTGACAGAAAAAGCAGTGAAGAAGGTGTCAGAATGAGGTGAAGACCGTCAAGGTGAGCAAGAATAGTTAACCTTGACATAAACAACCCTACACTGTAAGGCTTCATGCCAAATGATAAGTAATGGCTTGTCAAATTCAAAACTGCAATAAAAAGCAAGTTTCCCCAGATAAAGTAACTGTTATATCTATCAGAATAGGAAGAACCCTGTCAAAGAGGCCACTAGAACAGATTTCTATCTGTTCTAGTTACACCCTAGTAATAATTAATCACACTTCATATAAATATCCATTTCTCAACTCAGTTTCATGATGCATCCAATTCACGAAAGCTCTACCCATTGACTAAACACCTAGAATCTTGTATTCGAGGAAAAATACTCTGCTGGCACAGGATGGATGATGTGGGGTCTTTTTGAGTTTAGAATTAATATCCAGCTGCCATACTCATGCACACATGAGGAGGATAGTGCAAGTCAAAAATTCTGATCAGAAAATGTTGGATGAAATAAGATTTGCAAAGCCAGAGGCAGCCATTGTGTCGGAAATGGAACACCGTTGTGTTTCCCGTTTTGTTAGAACATCTAACAAGACATCTTCATCAGTCCTCTGTATGGTGGGGAGATATGGTAAAAGAGAAGAAAAATACAGACAGAAAGAAAATGTCAACTAACCTGGAGTCGGCTCCTTCCAGGATGCGCTGAGCCTGGTCGCCTATGACTTCCTGTCGCAGATAATACAGCATCCTCACCCTCAACAACACCCTGGAAAAACAAAGCAGTGTCCTTTAGTTGAGTTGACTCTTAGTTCAACCCAGACAACGATTACTTTCATTATGGGTTAACTAAATTACACCATGTGATATTTTAGTAATTGATCAAAATTATGTTCTATAAAAAGTCAGAAAACCCCATTGTGATGCCTTCAAAACTGTTTTAAGCAGCAGCCCAAAATCCAAAAAGATACAAAGTTACAGTGACATAAAAAAAATAATCACATTTGATAAACTAGAAACAGAGAATGTTTGGCATTTTGCTTCATAAATGACTTGATTCAATTATGTATCAATTACACACATTGTGATTTATTATTAGATGACTAATTGTTTCAGATCTAAGACTACACCAAGCTAGGCCAGTTCTTCTACAGAAATTCTGACAACCATCTAATGCAATTCATTTTTAACAACAAGTTGGAAAATATATTCTGCTGTATTCTTGTTATTGGTAAAATTCCCTCATAATGCTTCTGATGTCAGCTATTTAATTTACAGGCCTGATAATATTCACATTGGACCGATTCTATGCTGTAAAGTATTTAAGGGAGCACGGAACAGGATCTTAGAATCTTGTGGTTCTTTTGTTGAAATACTGGTTGCAAAAACTACTCATTACTGCATTTCAGCATTTTCTGCTACTGCTGTTGAATTAATGGTCATCTTGCCTGGATACAAATTACAGATGTTCCTAGTCAGAATTACTCTTCCCAGTAAAATCAATGACTTCAGTCATGGCTCAAGAATGAGAGTCAGAGTTGATCTCCTGATTTGGAAGTGATATCTGGGAGATCTGCTTCACTGTAAACATTGTCACCGCATTTGTCACCAGGATGTAACGCCAATAACATCACTTGGAGCAGAAGACAGAGGAGAAGAGGCGGGGGTGGGGAGGAGGAGATGAGTGGGAGGAGCAGGGAGGAAAAGAATTGAAAAGACGAAGAGCTGCGCTGGAAGGGTGGGAGCAAAGTTGGGAGAGGAAGTGAAGGGGGGGCGGGTTAAGACAGTCATTTGCAACTCATTCTGCAGTGTGTGTGTGTGTGTGCTCATCCATGGCATCACAAGTTGCAGTATGTGTGTTTGTTGGCAGGCTGTGTGTGCTCATCCATCAATGTGCCAGGCCTGATTAGCCACACAACGCTGTGCTCCAGCCTAGCAGATGGCACCACATAATCACCCCCAAGTGTGTGTGTGTGTGTGTGTGTGTGTGTGTGTGTGTGTGTGTGTGTGTGTGTACGCATGTGTCTTTCACTCACTTCCAACAGGTCTGCCTGCCTAGCACCTGGCCTGGCACACAGCCACACACACACACAGAAAAACTTACTTCCCTCTCAAGAAGAAAAAAATAATAATCTTGGAATTGAATCTGGAGGGCAAGGAAGCATGTCTCCCTGACAACAGAAGATAACTGACCACAGAGAGTGTATGTGTGTTTGAGGAGGAAGACAGGCAGACTGCTGCGTTTGTGGACATTGTGCTGTATGTACTGTTGTAGAGCCAGACTCAGACCATCACACCTGTCACTTGCATCCATGTCGTGATTTTAAGGCCACAGCTCCATTCACATTAGTCTGGTATCCAAGAACGTTCCCACAATGTGAGGACTCACTACCCAATAAACCTTTCATTAACGGTTAATGGCCCCCAAAGATTCAACAGCAACGTGTTAGCCATTAGCTACCATGGTCTTTCAGTTGAGTCTGTGTATGTGTGTGCGTGAGAATGATAAAGCCCTACTTGTTACAGTGATGTTTCAGGTGTCTCTTGTAGCTATCCTCTTGTAATAAGTGGTCGGGATTGCAGCTGGCCAGCCAGTCAGCTCGTGGAGTCTGTGGAGGCGGGGCCTGGGGCTTCCCCTTCTTGCCCTTCCTGCCTCGAGGGACTGGGGTCGAGAGACCTGGGGAGGTGAGGGTGGAGCAAGAGCGAGCGAGACAGAGAGAGAGAAATGGTCAGGGGCTTCTACAAATGACAACAAGTAAACCATGTCCAAACATTTCCAGGGTTGTTTATCTATTTTGTCATCTTATCCAGAGTAAATATCAAATCTGTACACGTCAAGAACATGTTCCAAAACATGGCCAGAAGAATTCCAAAAGGATTAATTCACAGCATTGCTTGGTTCAATTATCTAAATAGGACATCACCGGCTGGGATTAAGGTTTCAAACCACAAAAGTGGCCAGAATGTGTCACAGAGCATCGGAAAATGTCCCAAGTATCCAAAGATGGCACTAAATGTCTGCTCGCATTCAAATCTTGCATTAACACATTTACATTTCTCATAGTAAGATTTTGTTGAGTTACACCAAAATTCCGGTATCAAAAAGTCAAAAGTATCAAGAACTGCAAATGACAAATGATTTAAAGTCATAAAGGATAAAGGGATGTTACAAATATGATGTAAGAGCACAAGGCAGGCTGAAGCTGTGTCACAATAACTTTCTTCTTTGAAGTGACCAGCTTAATTGGTGGGTAAATACCCTAGTATACCATTACTCCAATTACCACCAAACTCTAATTACCTACTCCCTCACCCACGTATCAAGCCCTGCAAGGGGAAACTCATCCATAAAATGTAAATATCACGCAGTTAATCATTCATAAATTTAAAATTTTCCACTGGTACAGTCCCAGATGTGTTTGTGATTATATGGGCTCATACAGTACATAGTCTGCCTATGGTGTATGTGTGTGTTACCAGAGTGGTTAGTCAGCGTCTTGGTGGTCCCATCTTCGCTTGGGGTGATCAAGTCCCAGATGAAGCTCTTGATATTCTCGTCACCACGGTAATGCAGCAGGCAGTAGGCGAGGAGAGCTCGGCAGATTGTTTCCACGTCGGCCTCCTTCAGGGGACGCTTGAAGCGACCATGAGCCAGGATGTCACTCCACCTTCCCCAACTGAAAACAGACATGGAGAAAAGAGAAAAAAAAAGGAAGGGAAGACGACCCCGTTAGCCTCTAACATGAACTAGTCAATATACAACATTCGTCCCAACAAATGTACCATGACTGTTGAATTGGTCACCACAGCAAACTAGTAGATCACTGGCATTGGGACTCCATGCCAGCACTGTACCACACACTTTATTAATTGATATATGTGACAAGCAAATTTTCAAGTCAAAAGATTTGAAAGCTGCAATAAAGGTAAGTTCACACTATAATGTACATGATATAATTAATTATATGACTAATACTAATACTGACTAATACTGTAATAAAAATATATTTTGACTCTTAAGTTGTAATTTCTAAGTAGTCATTTTGTTTAATGTAGCATGGATTGAGTATGATAATAGTTATTAAGCTGGCAATGAAGTGGGTGAAAGTCTGTCAAGATAATTATGTTACCGGCTTATTGTACGATATACGGGCATGACAATAATTTTTGCTGGTTTCAATATTTCCCCATTGAATTTAACCTGCGTGTTTGTTTACACAACGTCACCAACATTTTAGCCAACATGATGCCACAGTAAACAGCAGGGTTTTCCCCTCCATTATTAGGTGCAGAGCCTAACACACACACACACACGACAGCTAACCAGGTGAAGTGAAGATAATGGGTTTGACAGGAGGCGGAAGCGCCACAGAGCGCTGCCCGCTTCCTTTCGTGGCCATGTTAACCAATTGGGTTGTTCAGACAGGACGCACCGCAGCGCGGACCTCTGTGGCCGGCTCGCACACTGTCTCTTGTCTGCGCCCGCTGCAAGTGAGTCTGGCACAAAAGCAAACTGATAATCGGTTATAAAACCATACAAATTATGCTATTATAAATGTATGTTATAAATTATTTTAAATATGCATCCTACTTCAATTCCCCATCACATGATGAAATTTCTAAATCTCCTCATCCACATTTATGAGAAAATGGACCTGGTTACATTTGCTATGCTTAGATGATGATCAAAATAAAAATAAAAATGTCCATCATCTTGTTTGGATGCTTTGGAATGCTAAACTACACTCTAACCGACTTAGTAAAATTATTTTACTATTCCAGACAATTTATGTTCATGAAAGATCAGGGTTGTGTGAGCCACGAAAGTAGTGAAGCACAGAATAAGATCCACATAATTTTGTCTTGCAGCCCAGACATCTATCACACAAACACACTGGTGAGTGCCGGGTTCTAATTATACATTTTACTAGTCTGTTGCCCTAACCGTTACAGGCTCCCTACTTACTATCACCCAGGCATCCTGTCTGTGTGTGAGTGCGTGCCCCCCCGACCACCTCCAGAGAGCGAGCAACCCTAAAGGCTGATATGGTGGACAGCTTCCCTCAGACTGTCTTGTTCTCAACTAAAATGTTTCCACTGCTGCTTCCCAATGTTCAATGAACCATGTGAACCAGTCTTGCTCTGAATGGCTTTAGACGGGGTAAAATGGTGGAAGAGGAGGAGTGAGAGAAATGGATGATGGGAAAAAAGACAACAGAGCGCTAAGCAGAGAGGACAGGCCCAGTCAGACGGTGCATTTTTGTGTCCTACAGCCTCTGGCCACAAGACTAGACTGTAACAATAATAATGCTGACATCTCTCACACACACACACGATAATCACCATCTATGGTAAGTGTGTCAATTTGCCTGCATGTGCAGTATAATGTACTTGTATGCGACTTTAAAGGCTGTTATCATACTAGTAGGTCTGATCTAGGATGCTCTTCTATTCGGTCACAGCACAGTTTGATATTTCAAACTCACTCAAATTTAATATTGTTCTTTACATCTCAATAAATGCAATTACATACATAAACTAGAGGTATTTTCTGAAGAGAAATTGAAGGAATAGGAACAAACTGGTGCCTAAAATGTGAATTTCAGTGGACATTTTAAAAAAATGTGCGAGAGGCTTAACATTAGTCAATTGTGTGTATGAACTTCCACCATTCTCTCCAAGGTCCTATTGTGTGCACTAGAATAGGCATGCTTGGTGTATTTAAGTATGTATGTGTGCATGAGTGTGTTTACAGGGAGCTCTGATTAGTTCCTGTGTCTTGACAGTTGAGTGCAAAGATTTCTGTCTACTAAATCTCTCCATGTGCAGGTCTGTATCTATTAACTTGTGCGCACACATAAGCCACCAGTATTACTACACATCCACCAGATCCTAAAAAAGGTCCTAGGTTTTTTCTCTATTAAATTGTGTACTTCGGTGAGATCTTGTACCCCCCCCCCGAAGTCATTTAACATTTTACCATTCAAAGCCGCTCCTTGGGGAGGTGCAGCTACTTTTAATTCCATCTGTATTATTTTTGATCGGGTTTGATCTCATCTTTATATGTATCATGTCTGCATATTTAAAAAGAGGAAATGTTCAATACTTTGTGAAAGACATGCATTTGTTTTCTTGCCATGGATTAGCCGAGATGATTGGCAACACCCTCTATGGACCTAGTGCGTAAAGCTAGCATAAAGCTAACCAAACTGTTTCCTAGCTGTAGCTTCATATTTTCAAGACAATCATGAGAAAGGAATCAATCTTCAAATCCTTTTGGAAGAAAAGGCAAATAAATAAGTCAGTGGTCAACGTTATTATTCATCTGGTTGTTGAGCTTAACAAAAAACACAAAAGAACAAAAATACATGACTGACCCATAGACTAACAGGTTTTTCTCCACTCTGAAGCACTCAGATCTAGGGTAGCCCTGGGTTTTGTCTTGGGGCCGTCGTGGCTTGGATGAGGGTTTGCTTGGTTCGTCCTCGTCACTCTCCAGCTCAGAGAACTCCATCATCTCATCCTCTTTGATGCTGCTGTAGTGCCGCGTCTGCTTCCTCACCCTTGGTGTGTCAATCACCAGCGTGTTCTAGAGACAAATTAAACGAAACGGTTTAGTCAGAATGCCTGGCAGGGACTACAGGTTATCACAGGTTATAAACCTAATAGCGCACACCATGAATGCTGCTAATGATTGTCTTTGCCAATGACTTGAACCATTTGTACTGTGGATTTAACACTATTGACTATGTGCCATACCAGGCTGAGGTAGTAAAGAAAGTCACAGATTTTCAACCTCATGTCTATCTATTCGTGTTAGGGATATGGTGTGAAACACAGCTGCAGTTGTTGCAGATGTTCTGTGTGTCTGGGGAGCAGCTGCAAAGTCTGCGTTCTTCCAGCACTAGCACCGTCATTTGACGTGTACAATGACGTTGTTGGGAGCAATGAAGTACTACAGGCTTGCTCGCTTGTACTGCAAACAAGCTATGTTTCAAACAGCGAAAGTGGCATCCAAAAATATGATTGCAGAGGATGTTATGGATGAGGATGCATTTACAGTGGTGTGGCTGACGTGGAAATGCAGTTGTATTCATTCGAGTCAGAGTATACGGCTGAAGAAATGCAGCGGAAAGAGGCTGAGGCTGCATTAGCTGTGTTAAAGCATATGGCTGGCAGAGACAATCCAGAACTTCAGCTGCTGACAGAAAACAGCAACTGGTGTTGCCTTTTGCTCAAATTGCCCTCTGATGGCAAAACAAACCATTCTGCTGCAATGAATTTCAATTACTTCTGACTGTAACTGTGCCTAAAAACAGAAGGCCCAAAGAGATGAATGAGATGAACTTCATTAGATGGTGTTCAGACAATTTCCTTGAGATTAATGTGGCTAAAAGGAAGTGGTTATAGATTTTTTTTTAGACAAATAGAGGAACAATGGAGGTAGAGGTCAACAATGAACACATTGAAAGAGTTAATACTTGGGGATAGAATGTTGACTAGCAGAAGATCAATGAATGTGCTACTGCGAAGATCAGAAACACATTTACAGTGAATATTCTTATGTAAATTGTACCGTTTTAATGCTGACTGCTTTACAGGTCTGTCCTACAGAGCATCCATGGTAACATGTGCAACCATAACAGCGTTGCAAGCACATGGTAACCCTCTACATAACAGGTCCCCACTAAGCTATCTGGGCAAAGGAAGGATTTTGCAAAGGAAAAAAAAAAAAAAAAGCCAGGTTTAGAAAGACTTTTGCTCCTTCAGCAATCAGTGTTAAGTGAGTGGGAAAGTACAAAAATATAGGATTTGATGGTATTTTGGTGAGTGCTATGTGCAATGGTAATCCTTATTAAATACTCGTATGGTGCAGTGTATTTATTGGTTTATTATAATGATGTAGAATTTGTTTAGTTTCTCAGAGATTATGTAGCCCACTGCATATTGAAGCATATATTTGTTTTTATATTAGTGTCTGTGACCATATGCTAGACCGAGGGTGCTTGGAAATTATCTATGTACATACGTTGGTGTGTGCGTGTTTTAAGGTGATAGAAGTGGGTACTGCACATTGTATATTTGTATTTACATCTGTATGACTGTTGTGTACTTCTGCACCTTGACCACCCGACTTTCATTATCTGGGATAATAAAGTTTACATTGACGTTAACCTTAGTGTTTTATGCCCCCCTTTTTTTATTTGTCATTTATTAAGAACTTTGTTTCAATTACAGGTGCCCTGAAATCCACCAACAACAATATGCAAAGTATCTTCTGCTTTACTCCTGTGAAGTCAGGGTTCCTACAGTTTAAGGCAAGTTAGGTAAATGTACACTTTCCCGTGTCAATGTCGTCGCTAGTGTGTCCCGACAGCAAACAGAATGTTACCAATTATTTTGAGATTCTAAATTGCAATGTCAGAAAATAATCGTAAACCTCAACTTCCCATGTATTTGCATTTAAGGCCTTATTTTTATATTAATGAATTCAATGCCTTTCAAGACTTGAAGGATCCATGGGAACACTGAAAGTGCTTTATTTGTACATTTCTTGTATATTCTGACTTCTATGATTAGCTTGAATCCTGTGAATACACGCCATCTTCTCTACAAAACTGATCCTGTGGATATTTGGCCCTGTGTTTCATTGCCGATGCTGAGAAAATTGGCATTATGTTGTCTAATGAATTACATTTTTGTTCAATTAATTTGATTTATTCCCTTGCACTCTCATTAATATGCGCTAACAGGGCAGTAGTTAGTTCCACAATTACCACAGAGCCCGGCAGTCATTTCCATTTTAACATCACACAATAAGAAATCTCAGGGGAACAGCCCATATTCAGGCTCATAGAGCTGGATTAAGTGTTCCAGTGGAGGACCCTCCACAAGAGAGGCAGCGAGGAAGCAGAGAGAAAAGAAAATCAGTAGGGACAATGCACACACACAAATAAAAGCGCACAAACATGAAGGAGGAAGGAAAGTATAAAGATGCCTGTTAGAGCTTTCGATGTGTGTGTAAGAATGTGACTGAGATTGTGTGTGTGCGCGCAGTAGCCTGAGTGATATCTCTGTATCCTCCAGGCATCTGCGCTCTGTTAAGTGGAGCTAAGCAGCTTACACTCACGAGCAGGGAAACATGGGTATTTAAGGAAGAGACGAGATTCCCAACTGTCAATATTAATCTCTCTCTCTGTGTGCGTTTCCCTCGTGATCTGTCTCTCTCAGTCCGTCTCCCTTTCCTCCTCCTAGCTTGTAGTGATAGAATTGACTAATCACCACTGCTAGTCCCTGCTCCATAAGGGGACACCACCAAGTAAGTAAGTGAGTGAGAACACAGCCATCGTACTCAGGTGTGAACCAAAACAATTGCAGATACCGTTTAGAAGAGGCCAGAAGTTGGTCCAGTTCCAAATGAACTCGGGTGCAGTTCGTTTGTGGTGGGAACATGATCCAACCTCAAACCTGACCCAACTACCGGGTGAAATAAATATTAGCTCCCGTGTTCTGCTGAAATGCCAACTGTGGCGTTGCTCTATGTTAAATTGCATAGAAATGTTTCTAGTCGAGAACACAGGACAACCTTCTTCCTGTATTTATTTTCTTGCTCCCGTCCCAGACAACAATAAGTGAACATTCTCACATGGCTTGTAGTGATGCACATTTTGGTTTGCTTGGATTTCTCGCAGTGTAGAGGAAACAAACTCATCAACTGATTTGGACCAGAGCAAACGACTTACTGGCTTAAGAGTCCAGCGAGTGTTCCCTCTCAATGACTACGTCTTGCGCTCATTCATTAATTCATTCTTGGGAAGGTTTTACATTACAGTTACAGTATGTTTGCACAGTTGTGTGTGTGATTATGTGTGGCAACGTAGTACCCGTCCATTGATGGCATCCAGGTCCAGCTCAGCCTTCTTGGCCCACTTCTGCCAGAAGTCCGGATCCTCCAGAGAAATGTCTGTTCGGTTACCTGCTGCAACAAAACTGGCCTGCAGACAAAATAAAACATATTGGTTAATGCTAGGTAATCACACTTGTTCAGAGATCATTTTGACACACATTACAAACTTAGCATACAGTGTGTATAGACTCAGTTTGTACCTTAGCAAAGGTAGAGCCCTTGCCCTCAGACTCTATGGTGATGGTGTGGGTTCGTCTCTGGAGGATTTGGTCGATGTCTTCCTCACAGAATTTCGAGCCTTCGTCTTCCTCATCCATTAGAGCTCCGTATGCACCCTTTCTCAGCAGGTCCTCGATCTCCTTCTTAGACAACTGCTGGACCTGCACGAGAAAAAAAAATACCATTTTATTCCATAACAGATATTTAGTGTTGTCAATGCCAATACCGAGTGAAAATATTTTAGCTGAATAGTCAATTTTCTTCATTTTGTGTGTGTAAAGTATACTCTGATTTTGGGGTTTGGGTGCTCTAACAAAGGGATCAGGAATGTACCCGAGGTGGGGATTGAAAACATTATGGGAGTGAGTGTCCAGCATATAAACTAGCCTTCTAACGCATGGTACACTGAGCAGATTCACTTACAGGAGAAATTAATCTGAAGATATTGATTGAGATATTGGATGTGAGTGTGTGATGCGTCTCACCCCGCTGTTGGCGTTCTCTCGCCCACTCATGCTCTGGAGGACAGCCTTGTCGAGCCCCAGCTTCAGACTGGCCTTGTCAAACATCTCCCTCTCGTAGCTGTTCCTGGTGATCAGACGGTAGATCTTGACCGCCTTGGACTGGCCGATACGATGACACCTGGCCTGGGCCTGGAAGAGGACGCATTCAGAAATTCAGGAGCATTATTCTACAGCAATTTTTACTTACTTTTTCATGCTACAGGAATAAATTAAAGCTGGATATGTTAGGTATGATATATATAGTCCAGTGAACCAGAGTTAAATGGCATTACATCCAGCAGAATGAACTCCAAACTTGTCAGCCTGAATCTTGTAGGGACTCTACAGTACTCGACACTTTGCAGTACAGCCCATGTTGTAGCTAATCAAATGTCACATAAGTACTAATAGCAGGACTCGTACAGCTTAAGAGTAGAATTCCTGCAAGGTACCTAAACCAACACATTTCAGACTCTCGTAGCCTTTATTTAACTAAACTGTGACTATAAGTGCCAGGAGACAAGTATGACAACGGGATCGTTTCATTTCAAATATTAAGACTTTTGGTTTACATGAGTGATTGTGTAAGATGAAACACCCGATTATGTTGAAAATCAAGCACGTACAAATATATTCGAATTCAAACATATTCCTAACCTTGAAAAAAAACGACGGTTAAAATTAAGTATTTTCCAAGCTTTCAAGACTCTGTAGGAAGCCTGTACTAGAATCATTATACAATAAACAAAATGCAGGCAAGGCATTGTGTGGTTTGTACCTGCAGGTCGTTCTGAGGGTTCCAGTCAGAGTCAAAGATGATGCAGGTGTCTGCTGCAGTGAGGTTGATGCCGAGCCCTCCAGCTCTTGTACACAGCAGGAAAACAAAACGGTCAGAGTCCGGCCTGGAGAACCGGTCGATGGCTGCCTGCCGCAAGTTGCCACGGACTCTACCGTCTATGCGTTCATAGGGATATCTGGACAGTGAGGACAGGTGTGAATTATTGTCAATAGCCTCATGTTGCAACCATTCCAAGAAAAGTCACCACTGTAGTAGAGATGTCCAAACTCCAACAGAGCGATACATCTCTCTAGTTGATCACATCAGGGCAATTTCGGGAGTCGCATTCTGCCAGTTGCTTTCATTTATATCATATAAATAATTCATGATTATTAACTTTATCGTTTTGAATATTTGAATGAAGTAGCTCGTAAGGCAAAAGGTGTCAATTAGTAGCTATTTCAATGTGTCAGATATTTAATAAACATTGTATATCATTTGCTGTTAAGTATATATATTTATTTTTACTACATACACTTCTCATTTTCCGGTTGTTGCTTGAATGTGCTCTGGGCAGCTGTATCATTTAGGCAAATAGAAGACTCCGATCGGACTTGGTATCGGCAGATATTAGTTACTAAAAAAGGACTGGGATCTGGGCCAAAAATACTTGATCAGAACCTCCCTACACCGCACTTCTTGAGAAAACGTTCATTTGCCTCTATTCTCACCGTTTCTGGATTAGGTAGTCCTCCAGGATGTCCAGACAGCGTACCATCTGACTGAACACCAGGACTCTGTGTCCGCCAGCCTTCAGTTTGGGCAGCAGCTTGTCAATGAGCACCAGCTTGCCAGCGGCCTGGATCATGGCTTGAAGCGCCATGTCGGGCATGTCTGCCCTGCCCCCATGGGAGTCCCTAAACTCCTCTGCAATCTTCTCTTCTGCTCCTGGACAATGGAAACAGTTCAAATTCATCAGGAAAACAAAATATATGATTTTGGAACAGTTAACGTTTGGTTTGCAGAAGTGTGTACCATTAATGAGGTAGGGGTGGTTGCAGCACTTCCTCAGTTCCATCATGGTGTTCAGGAGGTTGGGGACACTGGATCCTCCACCAGCTCCTGCACCTCCTTTGGACAGGAATGAGAAATTCTTCTCCAGAATGGCCCGATAGTATTTCTTCTGGATGTTGGTGAGCTCCACCTGGCAACAACAGTTGATCCAATTAGTTTTTCCTTCCCTGAAACATGACCATTTCCAACACTTAACTACAATATGGCCAAATTCTGACACCTGATTGCGTGTTTAGTGAGCTATATTTTTTCATTTTTAAACAGCTGAATGGAGAGCATCAGCTGAATAGGTAAGAGTTTTACACCAATGTTTAGTTCTAAGATATCTATGATGAGACCTCAGTCCTACCTCAATGATGGTCTCCTCCTTAGGGGCCAGGTTCTTCTCCACATCCTCCTTCAGTCTTCTCAACATCATGGGCTTTAGAATGCCTTGCAGTTTCTGAACCTGAGACACACAGATGCAATCTTAACACTTCAGTGGTGAACGTAGGAAGAAGGGGGAAGCTGAAATAGACAGACAACCCGTGCCCTCCTAATTCGGCAGCGCCAACTGACTTGTCTATTTACCTGTTCTTCAGTTTTAAGGTCTCCAAATTCAGTCATGAATGTTTGTTCGGACGGAAATCGCTCAGGCTCCAGGAAGTTGAGTAAGCTGAAAAGCTCCTCCACAGTATTCTGGAGAGGAGTTCCTGTCAACAAAACTTTGTGCTCCTGAAGGAGGAGGAGAAGAGAGAGAGGGGAGATATTTAGAAATTATAAAATGGAAAGTAGGATGTCTTCAGGACTTTCCCCAAAGAGGAGGAGAGAGAGATCACAACAACTCTTAAACAAAAAGGTCCTCCTAGACAAGGCATGTTTTAATTTACATCAACCCGTACTTGGTGTGCAAAGAAAGTGCAAACTCATAACTTAAACTGTAATGTAGACTTTCTTTTTAAAGGCCTTGAGTAGTACAACACGTCTAAGACTACAAGACAAACTTTGAAAGCATGATAAGATATACCAACCAATAAACGATTGCAACCAACAGCCTTACAAACAACTACTCCTTCCTCTTGCAATATCCACGACTCACCATGTCCATCATTTTGAGTCCTTCCAGTAGTTTGCAGTTTCGGTTTTTGAGGCGGTGGGCTTCATCTATCACCACACAGCGCCACGGAACGCTGCGAAGCTCAGGACAGTCGGCTAGAATCATCTCAAAGGTTGTTATCACTGCGTGGAACCGATAAACTCCCTTTATTATCTTACCCTGTGAAAAGGGGGAGGGTAACAGTTTTCACACTTAGGCCAAAGTAAGAAAAGGCATTGATTGAGGAAACGCCATGGGAATCTCTGAAATAGAGGCTTAAGGTCAATTTGGACTTATTGCAGTCCTTCCATCTATAGTGAGCTATGGTATATGTTCACCTTAGAAAAGACAAACAAACCCGTTACTATGAACGCAAAATAAAAACAAATCATGTTTTCCTTAGTCAAATGCACAACAAACACCCCGATACTTTGTCAAACTCTAGAAGCGAAAACATGGTAGAAATAAGCAATGCAGACTAGGAGTGTCCCATGTAGCTGCTGTGTGTGCCTGCCATATGTAGTGGAGCAGGCAGTATGGGAGAAAAGAACACCACGTCCATTGTGACCTTGGGGATTACCTCAGCCTAGATTAGGCACAAGCAGCTAGTGAGGACACTGCTACTAGAGCTTATTTTCTTCAACAGGCTCACTGTGGTGAAGGTTACACAGAGACATTCGTAGCATTGTACAATAAAGAGAACACAGTATATGGCTCACAGCTAGAGGACAGTATAGAGCTTATACAGCAGAGGAGCACTGTCCATCCCCCAGGTGGCTTAAGATTTCCCCTGGCTGAGGAGGTGTTCAAATCTGCTGACTGCCTCACACAACAGCATCTCATCTCTTCCATCTTTCCATCTACTGTACAGCTGCATCATCCTCAAAGTCTTTTCTCACAGAGCTGCTGAGACAACATACAGTCAGTGTGATCTTTTTTTAGTGAGAACAGTCCTGATTCTGTTCAGCTCCTCAGTCTACTTCTAACTTGCACTTTGCAAGCTGTGTTTGGTGCAAGTTAAGCTGAGCTACCATCTAGGCTGCAGAAGTAACTACTCACATTCTGACTGATGTAAAACTGGCAAATCATTTACCTGAGAATTTTGATAACAGCAAATTAAACTATTTATTACAGAAACATTCATAAATAAAGCCTGGATAAGACTGCTTTTTGGAAAAATTCAACATCACTACGGTTGTTGATCAAGCTAAAATCAGACCATACAGCTATGCTCTTGTAGCACTAAGCTACTGTAAGGTCTAGGACCACTTCTCGTAGCCATGTAAGCTTTTGACATTTTACGATCTATTCAGTTACACAGCAAAAAACTCTCGTCACATTTTTCATCAGGATGGATGATTGTTGAATTTACAGACAGACTGAAATTAAAAATACATCTACAATCTTGTTTTTCCTGTGTTAGCTGTTAATTTATCTGTTACTACATGCTAAATATGTTTTGAATTATTTTTTTTACAACGCTTCCTGTAAAACGTAAAAGTTAATATTTATAATGACTCCCCCATAACTCAGGGTTATATTTGGTAAATCCATCCAATCAAATGTGATGTGCTAACCCTCCCCATCATATACAACTGCCTTGACCATTAGCTAGTGGGTAGCTAGCAGTGTGATATAGTAGGTGGTGTAGGTTTGGATTTCAGCTGGTAAAAAAATAAATAAAAAAGTATCTACAGCTGCATTCGCAAAGCCACTTTCACTTTGAGTGACTTAATCACATCTGAAGCATTTCTTTTAAATCCTGCTGGCATCTAACCCCATCCACATATTCTGTTTCACTCAAATACATTCCATTACAGAAATGCAGAAGAATTACAATTACAGACAAGACACTCTTACTTCTGTTTCACTGCAACTTTACATAATTATTTTCTAAACCCACTGCAGGTAAAATCATCCCATATAAAAAAGACAGATTAGCAGCCGTGTCGCATCCCATTTACCTGTGTGTCTCTGTAGTACATCTCGTAGGCCTGGATGGTCTTGCGGCTGGCCTGACTACCGTGGTAGACAACCGCGTTGAGCTCAGTCCAGGTCCTGAACTCTCTCTCCCAGTTGGGAATGGTTGAGAGTGGGGCGATGACCAGAAATGGCCCCTCAATGGCCTTCATGTAAATCTCATAGAGGAATGTAATTGACTGGATGGTCTTTCCTAGACCCATCTCATCTGCCAAGATACAGTTACGTCTGTGAAAAAAGGAAAAAAAAACCCCAAATGAGGCTGCATGTAAGCTCTGCATTTTACATTTGTATTTCAGTGTCACTTAATTGGTAAAGACCCTAATGCCCATGCCATGAGGCAGTCTGTTTTCCACTCCAGTGATCAAATGCAAAAAACGTGCGAGACAAGTTGGAAAATACTTGGTGCTATTATTGCTGGAAAAATGTGACCTCTGTCACACTCAGAAATTTGATTAAATTACTTAAGTTTTTTTCCCCAGGCCTGGAAAACACCTCAGACACAAATTATATTCCAGAAAAAAAAAAAGGAAACATGACTAGTATTCACCCTCAAATAGTAAGATTTAGGGCACATGGCCACAACACGGACAAAAGAAAATGTACATGTAGTCAGAGTTAAGTTAATATATAATCTATCTGTCCTATTGAATGAAGATGTTGGTCTACAGACTCCTGTCCAAGCAAACATTTCATGCATGGATGGCACCAATGGGAAAACGTAAACCACACTATGCTACGGGGCCACTTAATGTCCACTTAAGACTATTAAATGAGGTGCTATCACATGCGCAGGCTGGCAGCGGCAGTTGGGGACTAATTGAAACGAAATAAAGTTAATGGTGACTTACGAGTTGTACCAGTTGAAGGTTAGCCAGTTGAGGCCTTCTAGCTGGTATTCCCTGAGTGCGTTGCCGTTCCGGTAATCCCTGGAGCCCTCCAGTTTTTTCCAGTCAGCTGCAGGAGGCCGATCCTAGACGCACATATTATTTGAAGTTATTAAACAACTTTGGGGCTTATCAAATCATTGGTGTAAGGATATGGATTTAAAAAACGGTGAAGTTGGGTTTAGGGCCCCATGTAGAGCTGAAGCAATCTGATAAATTGATAAATTGACTGATGGAAAACATTAAATGCAGCGTCTCAAATGTAATGGTTTACTGCTTTTCTTTGCATCAAAAACGTTTGATGCATGGGGCA
Organism: Gadopsis marmoratus; assembly: GCA_036023855.1. NCBI lineage: Eukaryota > Metazoa > Chordata > Actinopteri > Centrarchiformes > Percichthyidae > Gadopsis > Gadopsis marmoratus. The sequence goes on along the minus strand of JAVQJF010009687.1, from coordinate 557 downwards.
GTTACAAGACACTGTTCAATGAAATTCAAAGTTAACAGGGTCCATTCAGGGTAAGAGCCAAAGCCATGCCCCCTTTTTAAAACCACAAGTTCCACATGAAAATTCTTAAAACATGGCACTGTGGTTTATTTTTTTAGGAATTGCACTAAATGCAAGTTGAATTTTAGATTAAAAAAGTCACTGGGATTCATCCTCTGGGGAAGGTGAATGTCTGCCACAAATGATCCAATAGTTTTGGAGATGTTTTCTGTTGTAGTCCAACCAACCATCCCTCTGAGCCACAGTGCTAGCGTGGCTAAAAACATAAAAATCAAAATACTGCCTCTGAATGATGGGAGAAATTCTAACTTGGTCCTTAAGAAAAAGAAACGGTAGGCAGTAGTTAAATAGATGGACAGAGTGAAAGAAATGAGTGATGGAGAGAAAGGACCACAGCCACTCAGCTGCTTCTGTTCAGCATTAAACACACCGTTAGTGGTTTGGCCACAAGAGCAGGGCGTGTGTGTGTGTGTGTGTGTGTGTGTGTGTGTGTGTGTGTGTGTGTGTGTGTGTGTGTG
>JAVQJF010009685.1:0-22657 GCA_036023855.1 Gadopsis marmoratus | reverse complement strand
ACACACACACACACACACACACACACACACACACACACACACACACACACACACACACAGGTCACGGCAGCTCCTAAAATCACCCACCTGTTTGGGATGCAGTTGACGTTTATGATCACGATGTGTGTCAGGTATCCTCGTTCCCGTTTGTCACATTAGTAATCTATATACATATATATTTTGCTGGAGCTGTCGCTGCTCAGTGCTGACATGCGGTGCGTGACACATGTGACACATTTGCCCTCCAGCCCCATCTGTCTGCTGCTCTTGGCTCGAAGCTAAAACTGCACAGAATTTCCTCTGTCTCCAAGTAACGTTTAAGCACTGTTGCCTGGCCGTGCCTCGCTGTCAGCAGGCGTAACATAAATTCTGCGAAGAATTACCTGTGGGCACGGGGAAAGAATGACAGGACCATTTGGAGGAAGGCTGCTCTCGTGAATCTTTGTTGGCAGACTGATTCAAAATGGCTGCGCGGACTGGTTTCCTGTATCCTAGCTTGGCCCCATCCCTCTCTAGTCCCCTCCACTCATCTGGGCCACAGCTGGGCTTTCTGGTACTCGCTCCAAGAGAAAAGCAGGGAGGGGTCAGCATCGCGGGGAGACTGCTGTTAGGGTATAATGTATGACCACAGATGTCTGACTTAACTTGAACAAGGACAGATTATGTAACGTCCCACATTTGAAGCGATGACGCAACTCTCTTGAATTAAAATTAGCAGCCTTGGAGGAGGAATAAAATGTTCTGACACCACCCACCAGTGAGCAGTTAGAACTGCAAATATATATTGACAGATATCTGGTGCACCGTATGATGGTCTGTAATGACTTAACTAACAAAGTCACTTACACAATTAAGACAACTAAACTTTCTCTCCCACTGATTCTTGGTTCTTGTTGCTTCCTGTTGTCAGCTCTTCAATAAATGTGAAATTTCATTGGAGAAGAACGTTTCGCAGAACAACTGTTTTTGTTAAATATGAACACAGGCGTGATTCATAGCAATCACAACTACATTTTATTGCCCCCCGTAATGAGAAGATGCTTAGACTCTGTCTATATTTTTGTCAGGATAATCAAATAATGACATTTTGGGATTTGGAATGCTAGACGGTTCCCGAGGATCACTGTAGTCTGACAAACAGTTGAACATGCTCTCAGTTCCTGCACCATCAGTATGTGCTGTTTTTTCTCTCTCTCTGCTCATGAATCAATCCAATTCAGTTTTTTTTTAAATTGCGGTTCTGTAAATTGTTTTTTTGTTTAACCGCTTAATTAAATAAAAGTAGAAAAGTGGTAATCAGTGCCTACCTGCTTTGTGATCCAGTCTCGGCATGTTAACCTCACCATTGTCTCCTCTGTCCTTCAGGAGTGGATGTCCTCTATCGATTGGGCCTTACAGCTCAAAGCAGCACAGACGATCCCTACAAGAGGACAAGCTCAACTTCGACTACTTATACCACTGTTCACTCACCTTTGAACCTTCCTGCTTCTGGATATGGGGTATTACTCGACTCAACCTCCCTCTATGAGGCTCCAGCAGGCAGTCTGTTCACGCCGGAGATTGGCGTGGAGTTTTCTGTTGTGGTCAGCCTGAGCTCCTGGCGAGCAAACAATGCTTTCCTTTTTAGTGTCAAAGACAGCAGGGACAGGCTGCGTTTTGGCGTCCAGCTGCTGCCGCGCAGAGTGGTGGTCTACACTGCGGAGAAGGCCCCCGTCTACTTCACCTACAACTGGCAGGATGGGCGCCTGCACTCGTTTGCTGTCGGTGTTCGTGCACGCTCGGTGTCCTTCTATGCGGATTGCGGGGCAGCGCAGCAGCGGGAGCAGACCCTGGGGCGATCTCAGACACTGGCGGATTCTGGGGGTCTCTTCACTCTGGGGAGGATGAACTCCAAAGCGGCGCCATTCTGTGGTCGAGTCTGCCAACTAGACATCTACCCCTCGGCCCAAGCTGCCGCGCACTACTGCAACTTCCTTAAAACACAGTGCCGGCTGGCCGACACGTACCGATTGCCTTTGCCACATCCTGGTTTGGATATTGAGGCAAATGACCCTCCTTCTAACCCCTTGGCAAAGTCCCTTGTTGGAGTAGCAGCTACCCATCATACCCCCATAAAAGCCACAGCAGTTTTTAAAATGTCCCCAGGTAGCTTGGTCACACAATCCTCAACTCTGAGCCCATCAGGACAACCTCATCTGGGGAGCCAGAGTCACATTTCCACATTGGCTCCCCTTGCCCACTCCACCACATCCTCACTTCAGCCTGACAGCCCCACCTTCACCACCGTGAGTGGACAACCAGTTCTGAATCTCGCCTATAGCACAACTATGACCACTACCAAAAATGTGTTGGCAAAAGGGAGTAGCCCCCAGCGGGACACTGAGCACTCTGGAAACAGCACAGAGCAAGAGAGCAGCTCTGGTAGCCTTCAGACTCCAGATGCCACCCCAGGCCCGACTGCCCCAGTCAGGCAAAGTCGAGTGAAGGAAGGACTCAGGAACAACTCCATCACCAGCTCCAGGGACTCTCACTTAGTGCCCCAAAAGACCCATCAGCTCCTGGAGACTCACCTGAGAGCCAACGGCACCACTTTGTACCGGGAGAATCAGGTGGACACCTCAGGGCAGCACGATCTGGATGGCAGCTATGAAGACGTAGACATCGGAGGATATGATTATGGATACGAGGAGCCAGACTATTTCTATGACTACGAAGATGGTTTCCTTGGCCCCAAAGGAGAGCCAGGTGCTCTGGTAAGTGACTGAATTTATGGGTGACAGCAGAGCTATGAGTGTTTATGGAAGCGTATTCAAAGGGCTGATACACAAGTCGGTGCATTGCTGTACATGATCAAGAGGAAAATATCCGTACAAGGCAATCGAAGCTAATTTATGGCTGCTATTTCAATGTTATGTCAACCTTTGGCTTTCTTACATACACCCAGCATATATGGAAAAACTATTCTGGCAGTGATTTAGAGGCGATGGCGTGTCCAAGCAATGTTCTTTTTTCATGTATCTACAAGTAGTTAAAACAACATTCCCTTGCTGAAGGCTGCCAGCCACTTTCCCTCTTATGTTGTGTGAGGGTACGTCATCTGAAGGATGGAGGTATACGCTGGCAAGAAAGACTAGCTGTTCATCCAGCCTTATGATGCAAGCAAGCTGTCAGGCTAGCGTTGCATCTGAACCTGCTTTTATCGCTCAGATTTTCAGGCATTGCTTATGTTTCCGTGAGTGAGATGTGTCTGTTTCAACTTGGGAGTGAATGTAATGATGTCAGATGTCTGGACTACAAGTTTCCACAGTACTACCTCAGATATAAAGAGCCTACAGCGCTTAGTTGTTTAAACGTATCTTCACGTCTCGGATCCTGTGTTACACTGTACTGCAGTATCACGAGAGTGATACAGTCCAAGCTGCAGGCGCTTTTCCAGTCGGTCACAATTCAGCAGTTATTGATAAATTAGCCAAAATGCTTGTTCTTTTTATTTTTTGGCTACTCTGACCACTTTGATGCAGACGTGCTTTGAATGCTGGGTTTACTGAAGGTCAGTGTCGTTGCCACTCAGTTTAGTTTTACATCCTTAGACAAGTACAGTAACATGTATACAAGCTGCTCCAGGTCTCGGCAGATGTTCCGTTAAAGCACTTACTTTTTTTGCGTCGCTCCTTCGCTTTTATTGTTTTGTTTGAAGCCGTTGACGGCACGTCCTTCGCAATGCAATCTTCTATTTCAAAAATCTGCCCAAAAGAAATGTCTTTTATTGTCTCGGCTGCAACATTTCATTCATCATTTACTGTTAAGATAAAGAGCTTCTAATTGGCTGCCTCACTTGTGATAAGGCATGCAAAATTCAAAAATCACAAGAGCAAGTGTTGCAAAGTAAAGATGCACCGATCTGACCTCTCTATACCAATTTTTGATACTTAAACTCAGGATATTTGCTGATACTGATTCCAGATCTGATACTAGTGCTGTCTTTTCCCAAATTAAAAACCTTCACTGTGTAGAAGTCTTTAGAACCATTTGTATGTACGGTAACGTGAGGGCAGGGATTGCTATGGCTCTCAGAACTTAGTCTGCAACCTGCTGTGACTTAATAAATGTAACAGAAGCAGCAACTTATATATATATATATATATATATTCACATAACAAATAAACTGTATTTTCTGTGGATTGTCAGGTCAGCGGCCAATAATCGCAGAGCAGGTATCGGCCCCAATATCGGATTGGTGTATCGCTTTTGCGAATATTAATGTAGACAAAATGTATACCCATTTAACTGTTACATAGCTTGACTGAGCATTTGCTGGAGTTTATTTAGCCACACTGTGTAGGATAGACTCTTCCACAGTTTTAAGGATTTTCAAGAGACATCATCTCAGCTACGTCTGTATATGAGGCCTTAAGTGGGGGCTCAGGCTGAGAACAGCACTGCGTTCAAAGACAGGAAAGGTCCTGAGTCTGTGTGGATATGCTGCTGCAGGTACCCAGAGGATGAAATACGACGTAGAGGTCCAGTTTGAGGACTACATCAGTGAGTTTGAAGGCTTTTACAACCCAAAGTATCAAAGCAGCTGTCATTTTATGCCTCGTCTCTGCAATCACGGGGTTAACAGCAGTAGAGTTATGCTGTTTGTGTTGCAAAGTAATGAGCCGAGACTGTTCACGTGTTTTGACTGGCCAGCAGAGGTCATTACAGAGTGAAAACGGCATGTGATTATAACAATGCTTCAGAGTAAATCTGAAGTCAGTCATCGCGTCCTTATTGCACTTCCCCTCTTGGTAATGTCGCAGTGACATGGTCTGTTATTAAGCTACCTACAGCAGACAGCTTACTTATTGACCACGTGTTGGGTAACAATGGAGGGGCTTATTGTGATTCAGCTGAAGTTAATGTCACACAATGCACTCAGTTCAAAAGGTAGCCTTCAACTATCCAGCAAACTGGACTTCTTGAATTGACTCCAGTGGGAAAGATTTGAGCCTCGTCTTGGCAGCACAGATGTAGCTTGTGAATATGATCATTTTGCTGCACGAATGCCTCGGTTTCTGAAGGCCCTGTTGTTGTGGCGAAGGCGGTGGTGTGCTCACAGTTTCCATGTGTGGGAGTGCAGAGGAGCAAACAGCTGTTTCTTTATTCGTATGTCCCTCTGTGCCCATCTTCTGCTCTGACGGGGGATAAGGACGCTCCAGAGCATCCCATAAGAATCTTGCTATAGCAACAATTCAGAGTAGTAACTATGTTTGTTAAAAATGTTTGTTGTCATTTAAACTACTGAATATTTTACCTTTATAGTGAGATTGAGGTGGTATTTCCTTGCTTACTCCGTAACGTTAGTCAGTGATGGAGATTGCTGTCCGTCTAACCTTCAGTCAGTGCTCCTTTCAAGTGAATGAATTCACTCTTTACCAAAAATGTACTCTCAATCTTTCAGAATCAAATTGTTCGTCCTTCCATTTCTGATAGTAAATGTGTTCTTATTTATTCAAAATTCCCTTAAGAATTGTTTAACATATTTCAGTGAACTCAGCTGACGTCTCTTTGGGAAACGTCAGCGATAAACTGACATGCCAGCGCATTTTTAAGGAGCTGCTAGGCAAAATACGCTGGCAGCAATTATAATTAATCATCATGAGTTACAGATGGAATAACCAATACATAACAGACCTTCTTTACCCCCAAACGCTGTGCTTATATGTTGCAGTGGCGGTGGATGTCCTTTGGTCTTTAAAAATGGGAACCTGCAACTAAAAATGAGAAAGTTTGTCTCGCACCCTTCAACAATACGAAAACACAGCAGCACTAGTAGCTCAAGGGGGTCCCTCCGCTTGGCTTGGTTCCAAAGATATAATGATAATAAACACCTTAGGTCAATTCAGCGTACAGGCTTATGCCTTTAATAAAGACCACAACTTAAAAAAACCAACTTGAGCTCTTAATTTTACAAACTTTACTCTTTTTTTTGTCTTTTTTCTCCTCATCTTAACTTTGGCATTCAACCACTTAAAAGCCGTCGAGTCAGAAGTTTATATGGAAAAGTTATACAGGCCGGATGTACGATGTAAGATCAGCCTCCGCGTTGATAATGAAATATTATTTAAAATATTAATATTAATTATTAAAATAAACGTTTGAAAATTATAATAGTCTTTTTTTTTTGTGGCAAAACACAAAAAGTAACATTGGAGCATAACTCTTTAATATGTGACTTTGGTTTTACATCTAGCATCTACCAGAACACGCAGCCGTTCCATGACGAAGGATTATGTTAATCCCATAGGCTGACCAAAGGCTGGTGGTGGCCGTCCAGTCTCGAAAATGTACCGCGTCCCTTCTGCTCGGAGCCTTCCTAATAGAGCTTTAGTTGAAATCACTTGGCTCCTTCCTTTGAACTTCTTGCTCTTACAGAAATATAGCACAGACTCATCATTGCGGAGGCCTGTACAGTGAGCTGCATGTTATTGCTTTCATCAGCATACTGATCATCTCTCATACAACATCTCCCTTCTTTCCCTCCCCGTCCCACCGTCTCTCTGAATTAGGGTCCTCCTGGTCCCGCTGGATTACCTGGTCCTCCAGGAAGAAGAGGTTCTCGGGTGAGTAACCTGCGCAAAGGTACACAGGCAGCATGCTGTAAAGTAGGTGTAATCTATTGATCAGGAGGAGCATTTTGACAACCTCACTTTATGTAATAGTAAGATACAACCCTTTGACCTCTGCAATGGAAATGGTCCGCCTGTGCCTACGTTGACATTTTTGCCTATTGTGATGTAATTCTTTGTAGTATCTTCAAATGCTTCATATCACTAAAAGCTGTACAACTTAATAAAATTGTCCAAAATGAAAAACAAAACACAAAAATCTGACACGTCTTTTCATCGGATTTTACCAAACAAAACCTACAGATCCAAAACCATTCTAAATGTGGAAACCTGAACAAAATACTTCTCAACACTCCGTTCTCCATCTGAACTCTGTAAATGTTGTAGTTTTTGAGATATGCTCATGTGAGTTCAAATGCGTTTTGCACCGCATGTAGCGTAATGACACAACGCAGGAAGGACAGAATGACTGCTCAGGCTATTACGGTTTTTTATTTTAGATCAATTTAAACGGCCAGTTTGCGCCGCCCACGGGAGGTCAGAAGGCTAAGAATACCTTAAATAGAGGATGTTTATTTTTACAGACGTGTGTCTTGTTTCTCTCTTCGTACAGTAGCCCTACATATGGTGAGGTCTGTATATGTGTACAGGGAACTTTAGTTAGACTGATCCTGGATAACATGAACATAAATACCTTATGGGAGATCGTGAAGTGAAATCAGAGAAGAGACGAACAGACAGCTGTGTACAAGTAGTGCTGTTTTTTGTTTTTTTTTGACTTAAGCTAAAGATGCTGGCCTCTATACAAGAGCCACCATAGCACAGAAAGCATTTAAAGAGTCTAATGTCAGGTTTATTGGCCTTTAAGGCAGTGAAGTAGCTAATCAACAGCACTAACACACTTACTGAAGATGTAATCATGGCATTTTCATCATCTTTCAGTTGCTGTGGCAGTCAGCAGGCGCTGGCCAGATGTGTTTTTCCTGATTCACTATCGCAGTCCAGCTGCAGCTAGCTGACAGACATGTTTGTGGTTAGCTTGATTAAACTCAGGAAAAAGCCTTGCTTTGCAAAGGCTCATTACAATGAGCTAGTTCGCTTTGAGGATGCAGGCAGCATTGTTTACTTCTCCACACAATTGAAGCATAAAGGCTGAGTGACCGAACAGTTCCAGATGCAACCAGCTGCAACCGGCAGCAGCGTCGGCGCCACAGGCTGCGTTTCCACTCTGATCTTGAGACGGCACCGTGTGCTATCTGCCAAGGCTGTCATGATGCAATGCTGCGATCATGCCACAGGCCACGGAGGCGAGGTTGCTTCTCTCTGCGTATGGTATATGTCCGTGTCCGCTTGTGTGCGGCTGCCTATGTGAGTTCAAAGTAACATACAGATGTAGCATTTTCCGTTTCCTTTCCCCCCATAGAGGGGACTCGGAGTGAAAACAGTCCAGCCTTGAAACAGTGCAAGTGGCTGTGTTGGTGGGGGGCGTGCTGTTTAAGGCAGCTGGTGAGACAATGACAGACCATACAGGAAATTAGCGTAAAAGTTGAGCCAGGTTCAATGTTTTTGCCGGACGACGTTGCATTGTTTTGCCGGAGCCCCCTGCTCTGGCGTCTCTGCTGCGTCAATGGACCGCTTTATTCACGCGGTTCGTCTGAATGCTCCTTATTTTCTACTGTATTTCAACAAGGAGCACGACAGGCACTCTAGAAGGTAGGCAGATAGACAGGAAGACAGTAAAAGGCTTGGAAAGCACATAGCTGATACAGAACATACTCTTAACCCCATAGGCCAAGTCATAAAATGGAGACAGAGGGAGGCTTGGAATCATTATGTGGTGGGAAGTTGAGGGCAGTGTGTGGTACTTAGGTTGCAGTCTCAGCACAGAGCCGCAGACTGCTGCTGCCTCTAATTGTGAACGTTATCAGACTATGAGCCCATGAACCAGGGCTTCTTCCTGGCTCTTGGCTGTAGTGCAGAGAAAGCTTGGTCTACAAGCAGCAGGGGTACAGATGTGCAGGACTGTTGTGGATTCTTTGTGTGTGTGTTTGTGTGTGCGTACATTTAGTTGTAGGCATAAGTGTTGTACGTACAGTATGTGTGGTCGTGCATTCATTGCGAATTCAAGGAATGAAGTTTCATTGTGCACTGAGAACAAATGGGATAAAAAATATGTATGTTTATTGTAAGCGTGTGTGGTATGTGCAATTCTGAGAAAATGTTTGGTTACCAGGGTAACCCCGATTCTCTGAGAACTGAGTGAGGTATTCTCGCCACGGGTAGTGCCTTCTGGCGTGACCAATCACAGAGGCTCCACTCCACAGACAGACCAATCATCTAATTTGCACAGGTTGACCCTTTTTATAACCACCCATGGCCCCAAACACTGTATTCTCAAGCATATTTCCTCCATGTGTAACACATGAAAGAAGAGCAGTTCTGTGAGACCGCCTCACTCAGTTCTCAGAGAACCGGGTTACCCTGGTAACCAAATGTTCTCTTTTGCACCCTGCTCAGTTTCTCACTATGAGAGGTGTGGCCGACTCCCGAATTGCATGCTCTGAAGCCCATAATGCGTCGACCCAGGAAGGTACACACCAAATGGGCTAATACACACTACGATGAACCCACACTACAGGCCGAGTGCTGTAGTGTGGCAGAGTCACGTTAAGGCAGTAAAACCAAATCCATGTGTGTGGGGATTCCGAGCTCGCAGCGCACGTACTGACAGCAGGAGCTCACTGTTCCACATTAAGCCTGTGGGCCTGCCGGGTGAGAGCTTCTGTGATTGGTCACGCCAGCAGACGCTTCCCATAGTGAGGTGCCGAGCGATGGTCTATAGTACTCGCTGATTCTAGAGCAACTATACAGCTGTACTTCTTACACAAGACTACCTTCAGTTTGATCTCTCTTTAGTTCCGATTGCTGCCGGATATTTTGCAGTCTTATGACTCATCTTAAATAATGAGCTGCTGTTGTCAACAATGCAGAGTAATTTAATGCTGTGTTCTCTCTCTCTCTCTCTCTCTCTCTGACTACATCTGTTCCAGGGTCCCACCGGTCCACATGGGAACCCAGGACAGCCTGGACCACCTGGGCCCAAGGTGAGTGGCCTTCTCTCATTGTAGGGAGACATAGACAGGTCCATGTGAGTGCCAGACCGGGTTCGGGTTGCTAATTGTGGGTGTGGATGAGCCCGATGAGCTCCAGCTCTCCTGAACCCAAGACACAGACCAGGGTCAGTCAGTGTCGTCAGTGTCATACTGTGCTTTCACACCTTTTACCTTTTGCCAATGAAGGTGAACCTGTTTGGTAAAGAAGTGCCAATCCATTTACGAAAGGTGAAGCGCTTGATTTTGGTTTGGGTTTGTGGGGCCTACCACACCACGAGGGTTCTTTAACTGCCATTAAATATGCAACAATGCTTTAAAAACTTTATTGGCAACAGAGATAACCTGCAGACAAGGACACGCACACTTTTTTTTTAGATATAATGCCTAGTTCGGTCAGAGACATACGTCAAGGAATTGACGATTTATAGCAAATGGTTATACAGTCCCCCTTAATAAGCACATACATAAGAATTAAATCTTAGTTAAATCAGTACAAAATACCACATAAGCCGACACAGAATAATGTTTTATTAGTTGGAAAATATATAATATGCCCTTTGGGTACATTAGAAGTATCTCTCAAGCATATACTGATGGATGAGGCTGGCGGGGAAGTAGCCTCACCCTGACGTGGGTAGAGAATGCAGCTTTTTATGCCTTTTCTAATGTGATGAATTGAGAGTCGATAAAATTAGACTAAAATATCATGTTACATCAGATTTCTAAGGAAAGAGAAACAAATGTGCATATGTTTGCAATACTGTGTGTCTAAAGGCAAGGGAAATGCCGTGGTCGTGTTTTCTTTTAATTCAGTGCTCCCTATGTTTTGCAGTTGAACTGCTGAGACAAAGGATTTTGTTATAGAATGAAAATGAAAATCAGAACAATTCCAGTCACATAAGACACTGGTCTTTAACCAGATGGGTGATTACACATGTGGCAGGCTGCACCCAAAGTTAAAGTCTTCAAAGTTATGTACTTTAATATTCCCTCTAATTTGCCGTCAGAGAAGTGGGAGTCATTATTGTTATAATATTACAGCGTTAAATTAAGAAGGGGCTGACAGGGGCTTTCACTGTCATTGTACAGACTGGCCAGCCAATCACCAGCGAGAGACTGAACAGAGAGAGAGAGAGAGATGGCAAAGTCATCACTACAAGAAATCAAAGGACATTGTGTCGAGCTCGAAGCCAAGTCTTTGACTCCTTTCTGATCAACTGTCCTGTTTGTGTCATTTGAGTCGAGAGCCGTCTCCTCTCCTGGGTGGGCGAAACCTCAAACTGTTTCTAGCCGTATTGTTGTCTGCCTGCACACACTTACTATTTAATTAGACATAAACAGTGTAGATAGTGGTCATGTGTTTCCCATGAACATTTAGTTAGCCTGTCATCACCTACAGACTAAACGCAGTGAAAACAGTTATCTAGTTGACAAGGAGCGGGTGGGGTCCGAATGAGTCGGGTGCAGAGTGGTGGGGCTGTGTGTAATGATAAAATGACCTGTGATCATTGTCATCAGTTTATCTTTTTAGGTTTAATATAATCATTCATGCTTGTGGCCTGTATATTTTAGGCCCAACACGACCTAAACCCACATTATGCACGTACACTGAATTTGTCGAGCCTCTCGGGCTCGTGTTGGTTTGTAGACCTCTAGTGATGTCACCAGGTCACTGATTTGGCCCTTAAAACTTGCACGCTCACAAAAGTGTAATCTGCTGCAGTTAACGTTCTTATCACATGGCCAACGGCATCGGTTACAGGAGACACTGACGTGATGTTGCCTGAAGAGCCCGTCTCTGCTGCTCAGATGGGATTAAACCAGACACGACCAGATGTAGGCAAGCGTGATAATAGTGAGCCAGTGTGTTGTCACAGTGGGGCAGGAAAGACCACAGGAGACAAGGGTGGTGCTTGGCCTAAATGACATACCCGGGGCCTAGATCGTTGTCCCCCTTGTTTTCACCGTGCTGGCCCTGGCTCATTAGACACGGCACCGACTTCATCAAAAGGGGCACCGAAAAGAAACAAAGCATTTTAAAAGATCGCATGGGACCAGAGATAAATTATACGTTGGTAGAACTGTGACAGGATGTGGGCAGCTCCGTGCAGATGGCAGATGGCAGTGGTGACTGCGGTCCCGGCTGGTTGCCACAGAGTGGCTGCGTACACCATGCAGTCAGTGCTATGGGAGCAGAAACAAAGGATAAGTGGATGGTCTGTCCTCCTTTCCTTTTGTCTTTTTCCACGCGGATCCTTTTGCTTGTAAGTGCATAGCTCTTCACTTGGATCTGTAGCTGGTACATACTCTATCTAGCTAAAGGCGAGACACATTTATGAAAGTACTATTGGTTAGCTGTGATCTCTTTGCCTCTTTACCTCGCCCCACACACATAAAGACAGGAATGTCCTGCTATCCCCCTTGGTTAGTCAAGCAGCACATGGAGGTAGATGGATTTGTTCCGTGTCACCTCTGACCTTGCTTGGGATGCTATGCACTTTTGGCCGAGGGCCTACAATTGGAAATATGGGGCCGCCGTGTACACATACAAAACCAAAATCAATGTAACTAATACCACAGTGGCCTGTCGGTGAGTCATTCGAACACCCCCAGCCTCTTTGTGGAGGTGGAACAGGGACTGAGAGAGTCTTTGTCTCAGTTTGGGAAAATATCTGAGGTTGAAATGTGTTTGGTTGCTAAGACATATACAGAGGAATATAGTCCCTGATGCTGAGCTTATAAGTTGACGTGTGTTTCAACGTCTGAAATGCTGTAACGGTGCACTTGCACGACGTAAAAGAGGCTTCCAGTCTGCTTCATGCACTGCTGACTCTCTGTTTTTTCAAACAGAAATTTGTTTGAATTTCTGCTCTCCCACCCCCAAGCTTTTCTATGCCTCACTGGCAGCCAGTCAAAACTGTAGAAATCCAAGGAGGGTGATACCTGTTTGGAGCAGGAACGGACACCTGTTGAGGAGAGTATACATAAGGTGTCAAGCAATGGCTCAGCGCCTCACACCAGAACCACCCGACAAGCTTAGAGACTTTATCGTATATTCAGAAATCTATTCTGCACCTCAGCACATGGACACAGCACATGCTTGAACAAGAGAAGGCATCATAGTGTACTGACTGACGCTGGTTTGAGGTCTTTTCTCAATATCCAACCCCATTTTTACTTCTGGTCATTTGCGTCCCAGAAGAGCACAGTGTTGTGTACAGAAGGATGCATTTTCTTGTCCTGCCCCACTGGAATAACTAACATTCAGCAACCAGACCAGGAACAGCAACAGGTCTCATGTTAATTGGGTTGTGCTGGGAGTATGTGGATGTCTCCTGACATTGCTGCTTTGGCATATACCGTAACACCTCTGTAGATGCAGCAGTCTGGCTCTGGAAGGATGAGTTAAAACCTCATTTTTACATTTATGGCAATAGAAAGTATTTAGCCTACGACCTTAATCCACACCAGTTTGGGAAGAACTACCCTGAGACCTCTGGCTGTTGAAATGTAAAATTGCTGTTCTTGTTGAAATTGCGCTCAACATCAGCTGCATTCTGGCAGACTCTTGGACACATTCTCCGCCTTGTGGGAGTTACACATGTGGTCTGGCGTGACACAGAAACTAAGTGAGGTCCGGATCCTCAAAGCCATTTTTTACTTAATTGCTAAATGTTACTGCCTCGCCTGGTCACTGTGCAAATATGTGGCTGCAGTGATTCCTGCGCGATTCAGTCCTTTTTATATAAAGAGTATTAAGTATTGTACTAAACGACAGAGGGTCCTCTAGTGGCTGCAGTGTTCCATGAGGAATTGGACTGAAATGACTAAACTTGAGGTTCGTACCGTTTGCGCCCGCTGAACACCAGCAGCTTCACAGCATCATCTCACGGAAGGAAACTGTGATCTTTCCTGTTGATGTCAGTACAAATGAATATTTGTTTTTTTTTTAGCATTAGCATCTTGCTACCATTAGAGGAACTGCATCTTAAGGCATCGCCACGTTGTCTTCAACGCCAACTTACTGTTTTGTGCCGTCATGCAGAGAGCGTGGAACATGCTCACAATCACTAACGCACTCAGTTATCTTTTCATATTTTGGTATTTAGAATCATATTGATATTGCGACGTCCTTGCTCACAACTGTGTTGCAGCTCAAAATCAAAATGACCCGTAACCTGTGACCCTGTTTCTGCCCTAGGGTTCAAAGGGAGACCCCGGGCTGTCTCCAGGACAGGCACCACCAGGAGAGAAAGTAAGACGTCTGCCGCCGGTCTCTTGCGTCTTTTCTCTCTTTCCCTCTCGGTCTCTCTCTTCTGTTCATCGCTGCCTGTCACGAAGCCTCGACTGCTTTGACGGTGACGCTTATCTGGGCACATTTGACCCGAGCTGGTACTTGAACCTCCAGTCTTCACAACATCGGTCCTTACTTAGTCTCTGCTCACTGCTTTTTTTAGTTCTCGGCTCCCAGTTTCACCCATCGGTAATTTGAGCAAGATATTGTGAAAGATGCTGGTTCAGATCATACAGTGTAACGGTGGTAAAAATGATTGAACAAATCTGTATGGGATGAGTCACTAATGGACGGATGGCAAAAATCAGATTTTTAAATTAACTTAAAATTAAGTTTATAAATTAAGTTAAATTTATGTGTATTTGCGTGCGCGTGAGTGCTTGATCAGCGAGGCTGAGAGCCTGGTTTTCCTCATCCCATTTTAATTCATTTAGCAACTTCCTCTAAACCCCGTCTCTGTGTTTCTGACTCATTCTATTATCACTGATTTGTCTGGCGTCACCACAGCTGGTCTCTCTTATTCTCCACTCTCTCGCCATCCTTGTCTCTTTATCTTCCTAATGATTTTCTTGAGCAGCACCGCTAAATGTCTTGAACTAATTAAGCTCTGAAAGTATCTTTCCTCCCTTCCAGTTTTAATGCTCTTTGCACTCGTAGATGTCCCCTTTGAAATATCCTCCATGTTTATCCAACTTCATTCTCATCCCCACAAATTGTTGCGGAACACTCAACACCCTTTATAGTAAGTCGGAACGACTTTGTATCAGTTTTTAAAGAGTGAACTTCATTGTCCCCAATTTGGTTTGGGCACAGTGCTGCAGTCCGTCGCTTCACACAAAAACACATCAGAAAACACGACTAGCATTTGACACTACGCTAGCCGTGCTAAACCATACAAGACACATTTGACACTGACGCGACGGCTTCAAGAAGAGACTAAGAATTAAAGTGCTACAGTGATTGTGTATTTATTGCACTTTGCTCTGTTGCACTGAGATTTACTATTCCTGATGGCAGTGGTTCGTATTCAGAGAAGAAGTGATGTCGAGGGTCTGCAAAGATTTTTGTTGCTCGTTTCATGACTCTGTACGGGCTCATATTCTTTAATATTATTTTGAATGTTATCCATTGCATCTTTATCCGTCTCTTTGTGTTAAACTCTCCGTTCACCCTCTCACCTACCATCGTATCGTACTTTTCAGAATAGCCAAATATTGCTCCGCATATGGTTTTGATTAGAAGCAGTTTGAATAAGACATCTTCAAAATAAATAGTTGGAAGATGCTGCCTGAAGTACAAAAGCACTTTTTAACCGTACATATCACTCACCTGTGGAAAATCCACTACTTATACATTAGAACTTTTTATAGTGATTCTAAATAATGAATAGTCTTTTGAACCATTGCCCTGTCTTTCATTAGTCATCTGAGATAATAAATCTTGCATCTTGGTTGTCTGCAAGAGAGCTAAAGCAGATGAGTTGCCTTTCATAACATACTATCCTAAATTGTACAACTATTCATTGCTATAACGCCGTAATAAAGCTTTTGCAGTGGAATCAACAGACTTTTCCAAATGTCTGTCTTACGGCCTTTATCTCTTTAATGATTGTGCATTGCATTATGTTACTCTGTCTTTCATTTGTTCCAATAGGGTGACAGAGGCCCACCAGGTCTGCCTGGGCTGGATGGATTTCCAGGTCTACTGGTAAGATTTAGTTTGTTAAACTGCTTGCGTCTAAACTAGCTGATGCTGAGACGTCTGTCAGAAACTATTTATGTATGACTTATCCACACTTATGACACATTTTCTAAATATCTATCAGATTGCTGCTTATATTTGACTTTTAAAGCAGCTTTTTTCTTTTTCTTGTTTGTCTTTAAATCCTCTGTATTGATATGAGGCAAAATGAAGTATTACAGACATATGATCGGCTCATACAAGTGTTAAAGCTTGGTTTGAGAATTAAGACATTATGACATTCAAACACCCCCCCCCCTCCACACACACACAAACACAGTGTTCCCACTGTGTTCTCCCCCAAGTGTTAGCCACAGCCATTAGCTGAGGCCTCTTAATGTGGTCAGTATTTGGTTTCCTAGTCAGAGCCTTCAGCCCACCCTGCTCTCTGCCTGTCGTCAGTCTCTGTCTATCTTTATCAACGACAGAAATAAACATATATATATATATATATCTTTAACCTTTTCTTGCTAATTAATCTTTCTGACTTGATCCATCCACCTCACACTGTGTCTTGTTCTTGTTCGTCACTGTCTTTGAATACCTCTGTCTGTGGCTGCCTCACTTAAACCTGATAGGCTCGAGGTCAAGGTCAAAGGTCATCCGCAAGAGGCAAGGCAATGCTCAGGCTCAGGGGTTCAATGACATGCACAACATCTCATGCCTCCTTGGGTCAGCAATTGTCATGTCTAAACAAGGACAATTTTCTTTTTTCTGAGTCTGGTCTCACATAGTTGGCCTTCCTTCACCTTGCCTCCCAGGAGGCCATCCCAGTGTTTGCAGTAGCTGAACCTAATATAGCCAGAACGTGAGCTGTGCCCCGTCAAGTATTTTCAGAGGAAATGACTGGCTCTTTACCCCCAAGAGGGCCTTTTATTGAGTGTGAAGGTTCATGTGTCACAACCTTGGAACCACACAACAGAGTCAATAGTACCGTTCAAGAAGATCTCTCGCGGCTCCCAAAAAACACACTGGCCTGGCCCTGACCTTGCGTTTTGGAGCTGTAAACATCTGTTGTTTAATAATCACGTCAAAGGGAAAAATAAAAGGTTTAAAAGAGGAAAAGCTCTGATTTACCGAACAATAAACCCTGTTTACAAAGAAGAAGTGCTTGTTTAACTAAATGAGGCATTTGGCTGTAGCACAGAACTGTGGATTAGAATAAGCCAACTCTTCATTTTATAGAAAGATATTGTGTCAGTTTCCTTTTAAACCTCAGCCACACGTCCTCTGCCAAAGAGCCACTTTTAAGCTATCGGTCAGAGCCCAAAATGGGTCATGGACTGGTGAAACAGAAACTCTACACGGGACAAGCGGGAAAATGTTTTAATGAGCAGTCGTTTCTGAAACAGATGGTGATGATGCATTAAAACACACATGTCGCACACTGTATTATCACCTACTCTGCCCAACAATAACCATGAGTAAAAACATACGGATTCATATTAAAACTGACTAGCAAACACATTTTAAATGTCAGTTCTGTATGCGCGCTGGAATTTGCTTGCAGAATTAGCCTGCTAGCCCCAAAACGACAGCATCCCAATTCAGAGATAATTGACTGTGACCTTGGACCTTTAGAGTGGTACCAAAATGGCTGCAGGAAAGAGGATCCAGAATATTCCTAGATCCCTAAACGTCCCTCAGGTGTCTCATTCTGGGATGGATGCATGCCACGAATGCACATCATTTAATTGTATCGCTTAAATGAGATGTGCAGTAAGAACAACAAACTAAAAGTTCTCCAGTAGTACTCTTAAAGCAAGTCGTTTGAGTGTGTGATTGTATGTTCTTCATTTTGACTAGAGTGACTAGAGATGGAAATGTTGGTCAGTCAGTCCACCACTTTGCTCGACATTAAAATATATGTGCTATGACATGGATTGCCATTAAACTTCATCCAGACATTCATGGTCCCCAGAGGAGGAATCCTAATCCTTTACCTCTGACCCCACCAGCATTTTCACTTTTAGTGAAATGCCTCGACATCTATTGGATGGATTGCCATAAGATTTGGTAGAAATATCGATAGTTCCCAGAGGATGATGCCTAATGACTTTGGTCATACCCTGACTTTAACTCTAGCACCACCATGAGGTTCTGTGTGAAAGTCTCAACAACTATTGACCTTCACTTGACCTTTCATGCAGTGCCAACATCAGGGCTAAAGTTTAATCTGACCAAAACTTTGATTTTACCAGATACCTGCTAAACTAATGTCATTCCCATCAGCTGTACTTTTTGTTTTGTTCTAATTAACAAATGTTAGCATGCTACCATGCTAAACTAAGATGGTGAACATGGTAAACGTTATACTTTACAAGCATTAGCATGTTAGCAATGTCACTCAGCCTCATAGAGCTACTAGCAGTGCTGCAGACTCTTAGTTTTGTTAATGCCTATGATATTTTTGCGTGAAATATACTCAAAATACATTTGTTTAATTTCTTTTTCAAGGGTCCTAAAGGTTATCCAGGACCACCGGGACTGCCAGGGGAAAAAGTAAGTGATGATGTGTGCGTGTGAGCAAGAGTTTCAGCAGCTGTCATTAGCGCTGTAGTTGCACTGATGCTAGTGTTCTATGTCACAGCATTCATACATGTGTGAACACACAAAACACACAGCTGTGCCTGTGTGCGTCACCAGCCAGCTACATCAGTCTTCCAGTCCCCTCCCCTCCAGTCAGTGGTTCCTTTAATCCACCGTTTATCCCCTCTCCTTGATGGAAAAACTCTTTACCTCAATTAACAATTAATGAGCCCCATAACGCAGACTCTCAACACATGTCAGACGGCTCTAAGGAATAACAACGCTGCAAAAATCTTTCTTTTAAAGTTTTATTTGGTGCTTTTTTATCACCTGGTAAAGTAATATTGGACACTGATCAACAACAATATAAAACCTTCACAGATTTCTTGTGGTTCTGTCCAATAATAAAGCTGAATGTCAACAGAATATGAAGATTTTTGTTGTTCAAGGCCTGTGATGTATGCAAAGTTTAATTATGCAACTGATGATTGTTTAAAAAATGTGCTGGATAAGAGCATCAGCTAAAAGTCGTTTTATCAGTGGGCTGAAGAAACAGTGAGCCAGTGAGGGCGGGGTGGGCTGCAGGGCTGCAGAAAGGTACAGCTAATAGACAGGGTTGTCTTCGTGCAGGCTGTCTGGAATGAACAGTGCTTGTTTTATTCCTCAGTTGGCAATGCTGGCAGAGGTCTGTGTGTGTCTCCTCTTTCACTTTATCCATCCATCTAATCTCCTTACTCACCGTTCATTCATTCTCTGTCTGTCTCTCTCTCTGCTGCAGGGCATACCAGGACCTCCTGGGGAAGCCGGGGCTGCAGGTTACCCTGGCAGGCAGGTGCAGTGAAAAATACAAAAATACGCTTCCAGTTCCTCCATCGATCCTCTTAGATTCTTCGTTGCTCTCCCAAGATCTACTGCAGAGAATACACAGCAATGATAATGATAACTGCATAATGCTTGTTAACAAGTGCTATGAGATAACTTTGTTATGATATAGCGCTATATAAATAAAATTTGATTTGATTTGATTTGATAATGCACACTGCTTTCTGCTTTCCATATGTGTGTTTCCTATACATTTTGGATTTGGAAGTGGTTCCACTAGAGTATATTGGAAATATAGTTTACAGTGAAATGCATAAATTAATGAAACGCAGTCATGTGAAGTCTTAAGTCAAGTGCAATGCCAGAAGTATGAGAAAATATAAAGTGCACGTTTAAGTATAAAAACCCTGTGGTGTCTTCCAGCTGTTTCTCAGTCAAACCCGCTGTATTTCAGTTTTTTCGGCCATTCAGAGTCTGATGTGTCTAGCTTTGCCTCACCATGTGAAATCACTGAGCTTGCATGAAGCTGTGACAATAGGTCCTCCTCACCAGTCTTTCCATTGTTGCAGGGCTCAGCGGGGCCACAAGGGAACCCAGGGCCTAAAGGTGTCCGTGTAAGTACAAGTGGCTCTCTGCGCTCATTCTGCCCTCTTTTCTTTGGCAGCGCTGGATTGAACACTTAATTTCCTGAAAGGATTAGGACAGTGTCAGGCCCTCAGCCCTGCTCCCGAGAGACTGGGATCTGAGTTGTATTTCTGACACACTGCCTGACGTGGGACTGCTTGTGGGGTCTGGTCCGGACTCTGGGTTGCCTCAATAAGGGCTGACTGGTTCTTCTTAAAATGGCTCATTCCTCAGCAAGCAGGAATGGCCCCCGAAACAGGAGAACAGAAGAAAGAGAAGAGGGCGGTTGACAAACCGATAGGAGAAAGTATGAAAACAGACAGAAGGGGTCGGTAAGATGGTAAACTGGAAAGAGAATGGCTGGGATTATTATGTCAGAGTGAGGCAGGCGGGGTGAAGAAGAGCAAGGAAAGTCATACAGTGCAATAAGATGCCAGAGAGAAAAAGAAGGACATACATATACATACATAGTACATACTGACCATGTCCTATGTCAACTGACATAAATACCTTAATGCCACGTGATTGAAAAGCTCATCATGCACAGAATGACAGTACAGCTAATGATTTAGATTAAAAATTATGATGTGGGAGTTAAGGGGCGAGTGGTTACAAGCAGTGTTGTCTATAGTGTCATGGTGGCTGGAATAGCTTGTTTCTGGGATATATGTTAGCCTACAATACACGACCAATTATAATGTGATGGGCCTTTACTTGTAATGGCTGGCACGTCTGCAGATATTCCAGCACCTCAAGCCTATGCAGTGACTTGACTTGCACGTGCTGGATTAATTCGCCGCGTGTGTTTGATAAAGCCAACGCATCCTCATGCTGAAACAGTAGGAACTTGTAGCCCAAACCAATGGAATGACGCGGTCGGTGTGTCGGAGGTGTGAGAGAGGGAAAGAAAATCTCCTCGGCTTTTTAATTGGAATGATTCATGGTCTCCAACCTGGAGACACGGGCACAGATCCTTCCCACACCACACTCATACTAGCAGAAAACTACTCCAGTGCACAGTGAGGACATCATGTACAAACAATGGAGTTTTTGACCTCGAGCAGCGCTGTGGAGCTGTTTTTCTACGAGGGGGTTCCCGTTTCGTTGATCATTTCCGCACCGGTGACGATACACATTCCTGCCGATGGCTTCGCGCTATTCCACTGACGGCCAGGTGGCAGGAACACACCAACATGTGAAGCAATGCGCAGGTGACGACATGGAAGACGTAGGCTGAGGAATATGAGGATGGAAATGCGTTAACACCTGTGTTAGAGCTCAAGGATACACACGGTGCACTTTGCCTCTGGTCCCTTTGCACTTAGCTCGAACAAAGAATGTAGAGTTTGTATTGACAGAATGAACCCGGCCGGTGGCATCAAATATTCCCCCAGAATTTCCCTCAAGACACATGAGGGCCACGGTTTCAGAGGTGCGGTGTCACGCTGCTGAAAAATGTGGTTTTATTGTAATTTTCAGACAATGTTGTGATGTTGTGAATATTGCTAATTTCCAGGGTTTCATTGGGCCTCCTGGCGTTGCTGGGCCACTGGGGCCAGAGGGGGAGAAAGTGAGTGCTGTTTGTTCTTATTAACATAAATCTTATTTCACACATTTTTCATTCCTAATATTGTCCCCTTTATCTCTAATTACGTGCCCTTCGTCATGTCTGTCTGCTCCATTTGTTCTCCCCTTCTTTGTCTGATCCTCCCTGATGAGGTTTGATGGATGCTTTCATGAGATATTTAGTTTTTGGACTTCGCCCCAGTCAACATTCAGCTATGTTCCAGTATATGATGAGCTACTTACTACCTACAGAAGTATGTCAGAACATATTTTTTATGCCCTTGTTTAGACCTTTGGGCAAAAGTAAAATGTTCTTGGCAGCAGTTACGTAAAGCTTTAACTCACGGCTTTAAAATTAATAGCTTACAGAAAAGAAAGTGAGGAAAATTGATTTTCCATTTAGGCATTATTTCTGAATGACAGGCATATGTCACTCATTCTTTCATTCTTGTGAGAGTCAAGGAAATCCTGGTCTTCATGGCCCTGTTAGGGCTTGCAGCACGTCAGCCTGGTTGTGCCAAGGGAGCTATTAATTCAGTGTGATGAAACAATTTTTGAACCTCGGCGTACAGTAGGCCATATTTAGAATCTGTCTGCACAATTTTAGCGGCATTAGAGGAGGGTGGTTTTCCTGCCTTTTATTCGGATGAATAGACATACAGCTCTGGGAAAGATTAAGAGGCCACCCCAAATTTTCCAAAGTTCATTTTACTCAAACACATACCTATAAATAGAGAACTGATAATTTAGCAGTGGTCTGTTAATTTTTTCCAGAGCTGTATAGATTAGATTAGAAGAGCAGGCAAATTTCAATTTTAGTCCATTGGCTATAAGTTTTGTTTTGTGCCCCAGATTTGAGTCATTTATCCACTTGTTTTTCTTTTCTAGGGCATTCCTGGTCCTGTTGGAAAACCTGGCCCCAAAGGAAGACATGTAATTAATGCATTTTGATTTCTGCCAGAGTTGATGCTGCTGCCAATCACAAATATACATATCTTTGTCATCGATCAGTAGCCACGGGGAGACAGCTGCAGGTGTGATTGTCTGTGTTATCTCATCACAAAGTACAGCAGTACATCAAAAAAGCCCCAGGGACATCAGAAGGAGATTCATTTGTCAGCTGTGTTAAAGCAGCAGGACAGCGAGGGCCACTGGCTAAACGGTGCAGAGAGAGAACTAGAAGAGCGAGGGATAACTCCTGTAGAGGATTTACCCTACCCCTCCCGCCCCCCTATATTTTCTTTTTTTCTCTCTCTACCCAACCGGTCGAGGCAGATGACGCCCACCAAGAGCCTGGTTCTGCCTGAGGTTTCTGCCTGTTAAAAGGCAGTGTTTCCTTGCCACTGTCGCATAGTGCT
>JAVQJF010009682.1:0-17783 GCA_036023855.1 Gadopsis marmoratus | reverse complement strand
CAGACAGGCAGGCAGACAGACAGGCAGGCAGGCAGGCAGACAGGCAGGCAGACAGACAGGCAGGCAGACAGGCAGGCAGACAGACAGGCAGGCAGACAGGCAGGCAGGCAGGCAGGCAGACAGGCAGGCAGGCAGGCAGGCAGGCAGGCAGACGTCAGCTGTCTGCAAAGTACACCCAAAATACCGCCGAGCTAAAGCTGCAAAATGTGACTTTAGGATTTGAGCTATGCGGACCGTCGCTGAGTGAGTGGACATGCAGGTGGATTTCAGTGTGAAGTGAGCTCAGCTGATCAGGAGCATTGAGAGCGGAGCCCGTCGGCAGGTTTACCAAGATGCAAGAAGACTGGTGACAGTGGCTTTCGTTATATTTCGCACAGTAAGGAAATATCTGCAGAGCAGGTTCCACCCTGTCGTACAGACTTGCTTATTCAAAACGTTCAATTTCCTTCCCTCTTCCCTTCCGCTTTATTTCCCAGTGTGGCTGTTTGTCTGTGCCACAGTGACTGACTGTAACACGCACCGATATTAATAAGCCAACTCCGATTCTATTTTGAGCGGGTCAGAAACACAACACTGCGCACTGTAAATACAAGTCTGATGCATTTGATTCTCTGCTCGTGGCTAAGCTAATAAAAACATGCACTCAAACATTTATTTATTAGCCTCACTTTGTCTCCAAGGCTGCGGTGACATCAGTGTGTTATTGCCCTACACACACACACGCACACGCGCACACACACACGCACACACACTGCACACTTTCTCTGTGTCTAATGGCCCTGTAACACTGTGTGACGTCATGTTGTTCAGGTTCGGAGTCCAAAGCCAAGCGGAGTGGACCTCCACACCGAGTCTGGTCTGGTGTTAAAATGGCCTCAGGACAGGGAGACGTTCCAGGTAATCTTGCATTTGACAAATCAACACACATACTTAGACATGTGGGATAACTTTACGTTTGACTTTTATTTTTTTTTTTACTTGCGAAATGATTGCTGGCTTTCTTCAGCACTTGAGTCTGGCATGTCATCCGGACTCTTCGGTGCCTTATCGTGTCCCATCAGCATGACTCGACGCAATATCAGCTATGACGAGCACATGGATGCCCCCATGCTTTCACCACCTCCAGACATGATGGTCAATATCTTATGGAAAGACCCCGTCATCCCACAGCACAAGTTCAGGAACACTGCAGAGGTGCTTTCCTGTTTGTTCATACGTTCTGATCCAAAATGGTTTCGCTACCTGCACAAAATGTTGTCTGCATTGCTTTGTGTGAAGCTTGTTCCTGAAGGTTAGGCGCATGCCTGGACACGTTTGATTTGCTCACTCATTTGTTATGTAATTGATCTGTAAGTTAATCCTAAGGGTATAAACGGTATAAACTTGTGTGACTAGGAAGGCGAGAGTGGTGGGAAGTTGCTGACTTTTGAGGCGGCAGTGCCAGCCAAGTCCCCAGTGCCTGTTGTGAAAGCCAAAGCCACCTCTTTAGTGAGCTCACTTTTGATCAGTAAGTCAACAAAACCAATTGAGTAGCTTAATTGAAGAACATTTATTTTCATTTTGATAAAGCTCCAGACATGCAAGTTACAAAGACACAGATAAACGTCTTCACTACATGTCAGATGTGTATGTGAGCTCTGCCTATGCTTGTCCAAATGGCTGCCAAATATGGACAAGCAATCTTCAGAGTATCAACAGGCTATGATGGAGAGCAGCATAAAATAAACCTGACTAATTTTGTCTCCACTGTTGACTGTGTGCTCATCTTCACTTAGAGCACACCAAGGAGAGCCTACAGATGTTTGAGCACCAGGCAGGGCTGACAGATGCTGGGTATTCTCCCCACAAGGGGCTCTCTGCTGAGGACACCCGCTTTCACCGACTTGGTGATGGCACACTGCCAGTGAGTATGAACAAATGTGAGGTAGGTGCCTTGATGTGTGAAGGAGCAGTGAAAGGTTTCTCTAGGGCCTCAAATTATAATAAATAACTGGAACTATATATGTGTGACGGGTGTGTTAGAGGGCAGCACAACACTGTCTTGCTTTTGGTTTAGGCCTTAATGAAAGGTCACAGGTCTGACCTCCATCAGATACACGCGACGAACCTGATCATGAAGTCTGTTTAGGCTGAAATGTCGTACGGTTTGTTTTTTCTCTTTTCTTCAAGTTCTTTCCACCACTAGCGGACCAAGATTGAGTTTATGAGATTCACAGGGTGGAGAAATTTGGTTTGGAAAATGTCACAAGCCCTGTAAATATGTTTTCATGATGATAATATAGTGCACCAGCATTCCATGAACCCCGAAAACAAGACTCATGTCTCAGTCAATAGAAAAGTAAAATTGGTTGATTGGATGAAATGTTAGGAGTAAGGTTTGAGTATGGAAGATTTAGCAAAGGCAGTTTTAGAAAGTTGCAGATGAGGGTGCTGTGCATCCACACCATATACATCCATGATCCACACAGTAGGCTGTACAAAGGTTGTGTTTTTTTGTTCTGTCAAGATATGTCCAGTATCCCAGCACACTATGTCCCACCCGCCATGCTCAAGTTTCAAGTGCTATCAGCTGACCGGTCACACATACAACAACATTCCACAGTGCTGTGCTGTTGAACACACACAAGATCACAAGCACATTATGAGGACCGTGTTTTTACTAAATAAGTTGTCTGTCTGTGTTTAATATCTGAAATAAGGAAGTATAATTGTGAGAAATCACATTATAATAGCGCAGCCCGTTGAGTGATTGAAGGCTAAACATTGAAAAACATCTTGGTAAACAAATTACGTAATCAGCCCTATGCTTTTCCTGTGGAGCGTCTCTGGTAGTGTTGCCAGGCAACGTCCTTAAATGAAACGAGGCCCCTTATTCTATCAACCGGACCAATCACCGAGCTCCTAACACAGAGACAGACGTGTTGGAGGCTCACTGTGTTGTGTACAGACGGTATCGTCTGTGTTTTCGAGGAATATTCCCTTACACTTGTTAAAACAGCTAATTATGGACAAAATTAAGGAATCCGTCGGACTGGAGCGTCAAAGAAATCATATCATAAAAAGGTATGTCACGTAATTATTGTGTTTTGCTACAGAAACTTGTACATTCCGGCCGGAACGCTGCAGGCCCTTAGTAAAGCAACATTGTAGGCTCGGTAGAAGAGCTGGCCTTCGAGCTAACCTAGGTTAACAACGAACTTTAACTTCTTCAGTACGTTAACTCTCAATGATCAACATAACTGAGCCAGAAGCAAAGAACCTGGGTTGGTTGAGTAACGTTAGCTTCGCGTGTAGCTTGATGGGAGTCATATAGCCGTGGATGTGGCAGTGCAGCCTAGCTGCTAGCTTAGCGCCTGCTAGCTAACGTTAGCGGTGCACTTAACGCTTAATGAGAGTGGAAACTACAGAGAAGCGAATTCAGCAGAGACCGTGACCATGACTGCAGAGGGTTGTTTTTAAAATCTGCTTAGGAAAGTGTAATGTCCCTGTCTAACCCCAGCCCCCTGAGGGGGGAAAGCGAGCCTCAATGTGTGTATTACCATGTAAGCTAGCTTACATTTAAATACAGCACAGGTCCTAACTGGGGCTGCTTCCACTTGCCTTTACATTTACTAGGTTTATTTAAAACATATTCCACACAAGCCCCGCGTCTGCCTACCACTTGCTATCATGCATTGTTTGTTTGATTTTTTTTGTTTCTAAACGTATTTGTAATAAAATATACCTGCCTCTCTTTTACAAATACACGGGAAGCACTTGGTCTAACGTGAAACAAGCTTTTACTTGGCCTTTCCTTGTGTCCACTGCTCCAAACGGTTTCAGCTGCCAAAATGTTGAGGGCTGATATTTTTTTTTTGGAATATACTGTTTGAGGTGCAGCAGGGTTGTAGCAGTGATTTAAGTCTAACAAGCTACTGACCCACATAACGCACAGTCGATTAAATGTCGAGGGGGTCCTCCCTGTTGTTCATTTGCACGATGGCCATTGCCCTGAGTCCAACACTCAGCTTGGAAGGACGTTGTTCAACGTATGGATTGGAATATGCCCACATTGAATGGAGACTGAACATTTGAAAGTATTCTTCCAAAGATCGTTACTGAAAGTAACCTAAATGTCGAGGCAATTATGGTTGAATTATTTGTATTTGGTTTGTTAAAAGTTATCGGGATGTAAACTGTTGAACGTTTAGTGTATTTTGAAGAGGAGTGGTACAAAATCGGAGCAGGTTATATTCACTTGGACCGGTGGCGTTGCAGGTAGTGACTTTCAAGCAATTTATATCCATAGAAGTAATGGCCTTGCTACATTAAATTTCTTGACTTGATGCTCTATGTAATGAAAACTTACTATATTTAATAATAATGCGGCTCTTCATCAAATCGCCACCATGTCATTGTAAAACAGTCCTCTCTCGGTCTCCCCTCTCTCTCTCTTCCCACCCACACCCCATCGTCACCGGGGATAGGCTGTGACGCACTCTTTATTATTTTAGATCTGCAGGTCCAGAAAAACACTGCTGACCTTTTTGTGTTGTGTATTTAGGGAGTGTTTGCTCTTTTAAATAAGATCAATGTTGTGTCTCTGACACATCTGCCATGGCTTTGCTGCTTATACAGGGTGTACAAGTCAGAAACAGCCAGCCATGGTCACGAATATTGAAACTTGTTTTAAATCACTTTCAAATGTACATGGTGATTCTGGATCAGTGGAGGGTATTCTTTCATTGTCTGTTTTTTCTGTCTGTGCAGAAGTTGAGAATGCCAAGCGGGGACTTCAAGGAGGACAGGCTTACAACATCGGCACAATCCACCCCAAGTGGTACCCCTTCTGTCACCCCCTCCGTCACGCCTAGTGTTAGTCCCCACACCTCCCCGGCTCTTAGTCGCAGGTAAGTGTCATGCTGCTGAACTGGTTACCTCGGTGTTATTTGAATTAAAACCAAGTGTTTGCCTATATGTTCATGTCTTTCTCTTGCTTTGCGGGAATTCAGGAGCTGGTTCCAGCCAAGTCCTGCACATTTTCTTTCAACCCCAGAGCTCCACAGTCCCAACCCAGGCACAGACATGGGAGGAAATGAAGGCGGAGGAGAGAGGTGGAACTTCTTTGGAACTCGTTCTGTAGTACAGAAGTCCCCCACTGACCCAGGCTCTGACACCAGCACAGGTGAGAGATTTATACCTAGTCCTGCATCTGGATCTTGACTGTATTGCAGTATTTTAAAGTAAAGTTACTCTTTAAAATCAGGACAATACATCTGCTCCCTATAACTGCTAGTTTTTAGGTCATTAATGACTGCATCTACTACTTCCTTCTCTCTCCTGCAGGCTTCTCACTGCAGTCCTACTTCGGCATGCATAAGTCCTCTACCATGGATAGCACCAACAGCCAGGTCAACTTCAAGGTGGAGGACCCTGCCAACTTCATGCCCCCCAAAATTGATATCTCAGGCATTGAATCCAAGCGGGCGCCCCCACGGCCACACAAACTTAAACCTCGGGACATGAATGTTTTAACACCTTCGGGCTTCTGAAGCCAGACCAGCTGTGTAGTTACATCTCTGTACGACATCTTAATTATGTCTGGTTGCTTATTTGTTTTCCTGCCTTCCTCTATCCCCTCCGCCTCCCTGCAAATACATTGAGGCTGAGAGGAATGAGGCCCACCTATAGTATTAGCTCACCAGTCCCAGAGACATTACCGGCTGTTACTCCTTCCATTCCCATCTGATGGATTGTTATCTTCTGTTAGTCCACACCTTCCCCTTCCTATCTCATCAAGCTCATTGGTCCAAATATAGCAAACACCATTTGTAAGTAACATAATTTTGTCATCTCTAAAGATGGCACTTTATTATTATTATTATTATTATTATTATTATTATTGAGTCACAAAATGGGTGCATTGGCATGCACTGCATTTCTGTCCTCATTCCATTGTCAGTGATGGCATGAGATTGAAGTTGTTGAAATATCTTTTCAGTCCTTTGCTCAAGCTCATACTAAAACTGACCAGTTATTTCAATTAATAAATTCATAATGCTCAGTTGCCTCATTTGTAGTGTGTGTATGTTTTTTTTTTTTTTTTTGAATTTTTTTATGTATAAATAAGTGCACAGACTTCTAGTTGTGTAGTGCTTTTCTCTGTTGGCATGCAGAGTATAGTGGTATGACTGATATTGTATCTTGCAGTCTGCTTGCTTTTTGTTTTGTTTTTAATTATGTGGAAGAGCATCTAATTTTACTTTTAGTGAGTATGACTGAGTGCTGACCTGAAGTTTTTTTTTTTTTTTAAATTAAAAATGATTTCAACTTAATAATTTTCAGATTGTTCTGCTTTAAATCAACATTGTTAATTCTGAACGGAGAGTATGTTGGGTTTATCATTTTTGTATTGCATCTCAATATTGTTTCAACATGCTATAATAATAGAAAGCATTGAAGTGCTCTTTTTCAATTTTGCATTTTCTGTGCCACAACCCAAGAAATCCTGCTGTTTTATTTGAAAATCTTTATGAATTCCAGTAAGTAATTGCACAAGGGAGCTTGTCTCCTACTTACATCTGTAAATAAATCTGATACTAACAAGCAGCAAATGGTTCTCTGGTTCCTTTCTTGATGCAAACCTATGGAAATGTACACTGAGCCTGTAGAAGCACTTTCCTTAATTCCCTTATACTGTGCACTCCTTTTTGTAGACAGAAAACATACATTTAGATATCAATTCCATGTGCATTCACAGCATCATGAATTTTTGTCGTTGTAAGGAAACACTTTTGTTATAAACAAAGAATATTACTTGATCAATTTAGAGTTTTGAGTGTCGCACAGGATATTTCATTATGTGTTTATGGTTGAGTAACTCATACAGTAGAATATGAATAGTCCTGTGAAAGTACAGCCTAATAATCAGACTGAACGGCCATTTTGTTTCACTTTATAGCAAATTTGAATCACTGAACAGATCAGGGGTGTGGGGGGTGATTCAAAAGGCCCGGAAACAGGCAATATAAATAGGCATTCCTTTGACATATTATTTCTATACCACAAATCAAGGTAATGATAGTATTTTTCCTTGTCATGGAGAAAAACAACTGGCACCAACCAGATTTTTCCATTGCCATGACACTAACACATAAAGGTGAAATTTTACCCCTGTGGTGGTAACGTGCAGGGATTTTACTCCAACTTTTAGCGACAGTTTTTGGCCAGAAGATGGAGCAAGAAGCTCAATCTGAAATCACAGGGTTTTATACTCATTAGTTTGAACTTTTTTCCGTCACTGTGTGTTATGTTTCTCAGACACTTATCAGGAGCGTGTATGCTGAAATCAACCACAATATAATTTTTTTTTCCCAAACTGAAAAGTGTGAGGAGGAATTTTATTTTGCCATCCAGACATTAAGGATGAAGGTGAGAAGAATCAGAAGGAGAATATAATCCCTCTGTTGACTAGTCCATCAGGTCATCTACTCTGTACACACTGATTCAATTAGCCTTGTCCTACTGTTGTCAGAGAGATTGATGTTATTGTAACAGCAATATTGTCAAGAATACCACATGATACTGAATATTGGTAATACCCAACCTGCTCTCTGTACATCAAAGCAAACATCCAGGTCATCAGACAATGAGCCAGCAGACAGAGGGCAGAGTCCCTCCCTCGTAGGCACAGCCATGAACAGCCTTGTTAAAGCTCTCAGCACTTATAGTCTGATGCTCCGTTTATTGTGTGTGAATGAAATCTAGAGCAGCGGAGTGTGTGCGTGTGTCCTAGTGTGAATAGAGTATCTTTATTACAGGGTGTGCCTGTTGCTCACATTTTGTTACTTGTTACTAAACACACCAGGATGCAGATACAGAACGTTTATATGTACACTATGTTCTTGTGTTTCAAAAGTCATTAATGAATATTTTGTTGGATTTGGTGCTGTCGTCATAACGGCAGCAAGGCCTCAACTTGCAAAGCAAAACTTCACTTTTCTTTCTCATCAGCTTCTTTAAACTTTGACTTTCATTTGTTCAGAAGTTAGCTGGAGCTCATAAAGGGAACAGTCCCTTACTTAATGACAGGCTGTGGAGTGTCCTTGTCTGCTTTTCAGGTGGTGCTACAGGAGCGAAGGTGAACATCAAATGACACCGGCAAGTGCAGACACAGAGCTGTCAGTCAAGAGCTGGAGGTGGACAGTCAGAGGCAAATAAAATGATGGACAGACACAAAATGACAGGCAGACAGAAGATTGGATGAAGGAGCCACGGAGAAAGATGTTTGGTGAAAGTACAAACACAGATGGAGATATTCAGTCTTGGGTCACATTTCAGTTAGAGGCATGCAACATGACACCAAACAACTGGGCAGCGATGATTGTCAGTAACACTAAACCGAAAACCCACACATCAGTAAAGCAAAGGCAAGAGGAACCGTGGGATCAGAGCAGAGGTGGGGGCAGGGAAATGGAGAGCAACGGGTGGAGTGCCCCAGCAGCAATGACATAATACAGATGGCTCTCTCGCTGGGTCCGACATGACGTGGTAGCGTAGCCACCCCCACCTCCCTTTCTCGGGTCCCTGCCCCCACCTCTGCTCTGATCCCACATGCATGATTTACCACACTTGCAGATGTGCAATGGCAAGCACCACCCTGCCAACATGACCACGCACCAAAACAAACACCAGAGCCTCATCCGCAATCTGACACAGCACCCTCACTTACTCATCTATAGTTTGAAAAACCGGTCTGGCCAAGTTTCTTCCTCAATAACCTCAAAACAGTGACTTTCAATCCACAGACTACATTTTAATTCCTCACACCCCTATGACACAACGGATGCCAGTCTGGCCAAACTAAAACGATGTGGACACATAAATAGGAAACAATTCCAGAGCCAGTTTACAGGAAACAACAACATTATTATTAATGTTTTTTTAAGATCTGCTCGCTCCAGTGATCCAGTTTTATTAGTGATATTGTTAAAGGCCAAATGTGCACTGTAGAGAGGTCAACTTTGAGGAAGATCAGGTTAATATCCACCTAATACATGTAGGAGAGGTAGAAACACTTTATGACTCCAGGAATATACCAGGAAATCCTCACGCCTGCTTGAACAGATAACAACAGATACTGGGCTGCAGATACCTACACAGAGTAATTATCCTCAAGTGGCGATGCACTCTATCAAAGGCTCCTGTGACGTAAAGCATGTGTTTTCTCTGATGTTTTCCACATCATCTGTACATGAGGTGTTAAGCTAAGCTATGGAGAAAATCAAGGTGAGTTTGCTGCTGCTGTGGCGATAAGATCTACAAGAGTTAGACAAGACTTTGTTACTGGAAATGGCATTTTATTTATAGCTTTATATACAGTATCTTTTGCCCATTAATCTCACTCACAATTAAACTCACTGTTTGTGTAACAAGCGTCACCAACCACAGCGGTGACTAATGTGGCGTTTTTCAGAGGTAATTTAGTTATTCGCATGTTGACATCTAACAGCTGGTGAGCAAACTTGACAAGGGATTTGAAGGGGGTCCCTTTTGACGTTTGCTGCTGGGTGGGTTCTCTGTGTCATACGCTGCGCAATCTGACTCCAGAACCACATCTGGGGCTGATTCAGCGTGAGCTGGCCCGGAGGTGAACTCACCAAGCTTGGAACTGGGGGCTCACAGGGACCTGAGCAAAGCTGACGGCTGTCTTCAGGTACTGTTTCCCGTAAACATCAATCATGCCCACTACCTGGGGATTGGGTTACAGTGTTACGGCTATTAACACAGATGTAGGTCACACACTAATCAAATCAGTGTGCACATGTTACGCAATAACAAACCGCTGTACCTCATAAATTGTGAAGACATGACCTCTGTTACAGCATGTCCGTGTCCCAGAAGAGCCCCTGCAGAAAACGTGACCATCTCTGTGCCTCTACAGTGAGCAGGGAATGTAGGGGATGTAAGTGCCTGAGCAGGACACAGGACGCAAGTCTCATTTGACCAGTTTCTGATTTCTTGAGTTGTATCTCGGGTCTTCTTTTCTGCTGATCTGAAACTATCAGAAGGTTGTTAACGTCGCCACCCAGCTGGAATTAAGGTCATTCATTCTAAACAATAGGGGGCAGTACACTGTTTTTATATCCTCCTGAGACCCAGCCTATTAATTTATGTCCTCTGTAGTGGACATTGGTTTTTGGTCTATATCGTTTGACTCATTTGAGCTACCCTACTAAGTCCTGTTGTGCTAAATAGACATTTCCAATGATATGTCATGTGTTTGGGTGGAATGAGGGGAACATTGATTCATGCTAAGACAAAAAAGTTCAAATGCAAGATACTTTTTTTCCTCGATTCTCAGGAGGATACAGCAGTATGAACCATGTATGTTTGTTTATGTATGTAAGAGGGGTTACCTTTGCTTTTGCTATTTGCTTTCTATATTGTGCCTTTGTGTTTTTTTATATAACCCAGTTTCCAGCCTCTGGCCACCAGGCTGTGTCTCTCTGTGCTGTTCATCAGGCTTTCTCCTGTCATCCCCCACTGAGAAAGAGAGAGAGGGCCCCCCTGGGCCTAACATGAAGCAGATGTGTAAGGGGAGATCCCCTACAACAAGGTCTTAACAGTCAGCTGGTGGTGCTCAATTCACAAAGGCCACATCCGGTTGATGCACTCAGACCTCGAAAACTTCAGTTGGAAGCTGCACACACTCAGAGAGCTGCTGATGCTGCTCACTGCTTAAAGAGAAAATACGAGAAAGCTTTTAACTCTGCCGGTGTGTGCATGCTCTAAAAACAAGTGTGTGAGATGATTCATTTCTTGGATGTGTTGCTACATGAGATGCATTTAGTACCCAAGACACAAGTTGCAATTAACCAAAGTACACACAATAATATGATCTAATCACGTCGCCCAACTGCAACGGTTCCTGAAGGAATCTAGCCAACGGTTAAGGTGTCTCCATCCCAATGTATGTCCACTGATCAGTTATCATCACATTCACAGTTCACCGAATTAACCCTCAAATGCAACATCCTGGTTTGCGCATAGTCTACCTGCTACTTGTTACAGTTAATACTTTAACATTGGTGAATGGGAAATGGATGAATTTGTTTTTATGTGATGGGGGTGTCACATGTTGTCAGAGATTGCTGTCAACTTGGCACTAGTTTGCCTGGGTGTGTCCTCACAAATAATTCTGACGCAGTCAGTGCCATGACATAATGACCTTGTATTCCATTATAATGAGTATGGACAAGATGTACAGCAATTAAGTAAAAGCATAACCTAATAAACCAGACAAGAACAGTGAAAGGTTCAAGTGTCAAAAGATAAAAGTAAAGATGAATTCAAATGTTGAAACTCCCTGAAGTTCCTTGATTGGCTTGGTTGATGATGTTTTGCCCATCATTTATATATATATATATATATATATATATATATATATATATCACCATAGTAAATGAAAGTTTGATCTTATCTTTGGAGTCGATCTCATTGGATAACAAAGTCATGGTGCACACATAGTTATACTAATTAGAGCAAAGTGAGGGGAGGCGTGTGACTTGGGCAGGATGTTAACGCATTCCTCAAGCAGAGACGTGGACATGATGTGGTCAGAGAAAACATTTGATACTTCTATATATTCTGGTTTTGTGCCTTACTGTGTCATTGTTAAAGGTCTTCCTGCCTACACACTGTCTCACACACTCCACCCAATGCCTGTTGCTACCCATCCAGCTGAGATACAGGCAGAGACTAAGATAAGCAGTGTCTCTGCCTCCCACTGACATATTTCATGATTATAAATGGGCCAACCATAGTTCGAATGTGGTTTGAATAGATTATTAAACCATAGTTAATTCAAGAATCCTTATCACTCAGTATATGTCCTCTGCAAATGCACGCGTTGCAATATACAAAAAATAAAATATATTAACCACAAATGCAATAAAGCCATATAAATCTGTCCAGGTCAAATAGTTCCTATCATTTATTATTGCTCTAAATGTTGCCTGGCATCAGATCCAAGCTCTGTGCGTTGCCCATGTGCAAGACCTTTGTACACGGGAAGCTAGAAGCGGTAGGCGTAATTGTAATTGTTATAGTAAGTGCATGATGTCAGTGCTGGAAAACTGTTAGGGTTGTTTGGTAATCTTGTGATAAAACGTAAGGGCTGAAACAATTTTGCGGATGATTAATCTGTAAATAATAAATACATCTGCTCCATCCAGTCGTTTTTCAAAACAATATATTCGTAGTCTCTGTAAAATGTTTAATGTAAATATCATCACTGTTGTTACAACTCACCTGTCTGATAGCTGCGACTTCTATGAAGCTGCTTTCCTGGAGTGATATTCTCACACCAACATAAAAAGCTTTCAATCTAATCTGAATCTTTCAGTCCAGGAAACACTCAGAGATGATAAGGAAGCAACCTGTATCAGGCGGGATAGGATCAAAAGTCTGTTTTTAAGTACATAATAATAAAAGGCAGTAAATCTGTCCAAGCCAATCAGTTTCTGTCTAAGATTTCTCCATCTCTTCTAGTGCTGCACACATACTGTATATACATACAGTATATATATATATATATAGCATATATATATATATAGCATATATATATATATGTATATATTTAATCGCACTCAGGGATTTTCACAAATTATTATTATTAAGAGCAGTTTTATTTCTCAGGGACAATGCAAGAAAACACTGCAACAAGTTACAAAAAACATGCTATGCAATGGTATTGCATTTAGGATTTCTAGCCAAGGCTAATTTGCGAGCCGAGTCCCCGGTTAGGCTTTTCTGCTTAAAAAGGTCAAACAGTGTCATCATGAGCAAAAATACATTAGTTAAATTGAGCACAGGATAAATAGTGGCATTCTCATGCATGTGACATGATCGTATAAAATTACAATATTTACACCACATTACAGTCATCATTCTTGTGTTGCTAGAGATCCGTGACTGCAGGTTTGGTTTTGTTTCACCATTTCTATAAGAGTTTTCAGATCCGTTTGTGTTTTTAGTTCCATTGGTAGGGCGTTCTAAAATTGTATTCATGGCATGAAGAAGTTGAGCTGCATTAAGGGGTATGTATTGTCTTATCGTTCTATAACCGTTCAGGTTTCCCTTTACTGTCTTACTTACTTCATGTTTTTATTTCCTGATTTGCATCTTGTTCTTTCCAAGTCCTGACAGGCTTGAAGTCAGATCATCAGCAGCAGAAATAAGCGAAGGAGTTTTTATTTATTTTTATTACACACAGGGTAAGGTTCATTTCATCTATTTGTAAGCCCCCACTGCATCTGCAGCTTCCTTGATCAAACAGATTTACAGTAACTTGAATTAACTCGAACCAAAAATCGGTTACTCCCTCTTCAACAGTAATGAAAATCACTCTTCCTGGTATGCATTGAGGAAATGACTGAATTAAAAAAGCTAGATCCTGATGAATACCGAATCAAGGATGAACTAAGTGACTTTCACTTCTATAGGTCATTCGCACCGACTGCCCAAATCCTATCACCATTTTGGGTCGCTTTCTCTATGGTTGTTTCCCTAAATCCATACCATTATGCTCATCGTGGGAGGTGGAGCCATGCAAAAGACAGGATTGCCACACACGGCATGTATGGTGGGTAGCTTAGCCACCTGGGCCATGCACAGTTTGAATACATTGGCCAACTGGGCTCTGGTGAACCTGAGTGCACCATTTTCCTGCCCACAGTAGATTCAGGAGATCACAGAGACAGCCACGATGAACCCGCAGCCCTGGAGCTCGGTTCAGGCCCTTTTTTCCACACAGGATCAGTAGATAGTGATGAGTTACCCAAAAATAGAATCACTGGCACCTTGTGCATGAACCAGTGTGATTGGTTCAGGGATCTAGACCACAGAAGTTATCACTTCTGAATCAAGTGTCTACTTTTGTGTTTTGTTCCTTTAAGTGGAAGGTTGCACAGCTTCCTTGAGTCAGGTATTCAGGAATTTACTTCACTAGTTAACTTTCATTTCCCTCTCTGTTGCTCACTCATTCCTTAGTAACTCACCTCTTCTTGGGTACATACAGTGCTGTTAAGTATAACTTAGCACATGTACAATAATTTAAATAGATCCCTTGCTATGTAGACACAAATGTATAAAACTGCTAAAGAAATATTACATCTATTTATCTAAAAAAAAAAACCTATGAGCTTCCCATCTCTGTCAGCAGTGCCTCCTGTTAAATTCATTCACACACATACTTTCACCAGCAAGGTGTAGCGAGAAATCAAAAACTGAGTGTACAGTTACACCTGTTCGGCATCAGTGAGCACAACAAAGGGATCCCCGTCCTCGTCACCAAGATGCGTAACAGCCCTCACCCACTAACCCAAACGGCTCCAAGTTGGCAATAAAAAAGAGGACCAAAGGAAGAAACGAGCGCGGCTGACGTTGACAGGAGGGCTGGGTGATAATTGGGCTAACGTGCACCTTCGTGTGTGTGTGGGACAGCGGAGCTGCGTGCTGCAGCAGGGCCCGGGGCCCCGTCAGAGGAGGCGGGGCCCCGTCAGAGGAGGCGGAGCCCCGTCAGAGGAGGCGGGGCCACCGCCTCACGTGAGCAGTGGGAGGGTCCAGCCGCCCTGCTTCAACACGGGGGGGGCAGGACAAGCATCACTCCAACCGGGAAACTGCACGTCTTTAAACACCCCCCTTCCCCTCCCATCACATCCCATCTCCTCACAGAAAGGTGTCCAGCGGCGGCGGCGGAGCTTCAGCCATGTGCGGTAAGCTGGCGTTGGGTTTTATTTAGTTTTCAAGTCTTTTTCCAACTTGCTGCGGGGAGTCGTGTTTAGTTCTGGGGGCCCGACGCGCGCAACCAGCGACGCGGCGAAGGAACCGACAAAGTTCCCACGTCGTGTGTTTCACTCCGAGCGTGTCGCACGGATGAAAACGTCCGCTCTGTGAGCTGCAGCGGTTCGGGTGGACGGCGTCGCCTTCTGGCCCCGCTGAGGGTTTGAACGCAGCTGCTACGTGTCAGACAACAGGACGTGCAGGTCGCACCGGTTACTGTCAGGAACTAACGCGATGTGTGATGGTTCGTGTCGCCGATCCACACTGTGAGAAGCGCACCGTTTGGCAGCCTCGAACAGGGCTACGTTTACAGCCCATAGTAAGTCTTTAACAGCACTAAGCCGCAAGCGAGAGGCCAAGGCTGTGGGGGTCTGCAGCAGTCTGCCTGCCTGGCGACGTGCGTCCGTAAATGTCCAGCTGTGTGTGTGTGTGTGTGTGTGTGTGTGTGTGTGTGGTAATGTGCACACACACACACACACACACACAGATTGACCAACTCTTGTAGCCGAATAAAATGTATTTCTGGTTTCTCACCCAGCCAGCAGTGAGTTCTCCTCCTCCTTGTGTGTATTGGTGATCAATACCAGACCCGGAGCTGCAGGAGCTGGTCCTTTATGTGCATTATAGATGTGTCCTTCAACAAAATGTGACCCGCCTTCGATCAAAAGATGCCACCGTGCATCGCTGCAGCTGTGCAAACTCTGCCCAACAGATTTGAGCATCTCGGAGGGTTTAAGTTGTGTGTCTCTCTCTCTCTTTCTGCCTAAAAGGGATCTTTGCCTACCTGAATTACCGAGTGCCTCGCACCAGAAAGGAGATATTTGAGACGCTGGTGAAGGGACTTCAGAGACTGGAGTACAGAGGGTATGATTCAGCAGGTAAGACACTGAGCCTCACAGCGCTGCCACACACACACACAGACACACACACCATGCACAAAAGCTTATAGTACTCCCTGGCAGCACCTGCGTGCGATGTCCTTAATAAATGGCAGCATTCAAAGCATTAAGAAAAACAATTTTCCAGAAATGCAATCATTTGCCATTGAATCGCTGTAACCGGCCCTGAAACACACACACACACACACACACACACACACGTACATGAATTCACTGACAGTCAGTAAATACCGGGGTCTCTGTAACGCCACGAGTGCGTGCGGGTCCTTGGAACTGCTTTCTATGACTTTCTGTTACGACCAGTTTGTGACAAATGTGAACGTGACAATCATGATGTTGCATGAAATAAAGACCTGCAGCTACAGGGCAGCGTACGGTGTCATGCAGGCCACACCTTCAATCATAAAACCAAAGTGCCTAATGACACACTTGGGTAACACTTGGACTTCAGTAGTTTAACCGTTGTAAAGTCCAATCAAATCTTCCGCACAGTTCTGGTCAGGTAATTATGAAGTGAGAACTAAATAAATATTCAGTATGATGTACCACTTTAGTTGGGGGTGAACAAACAGAGTTACTAATTATTAGGTAATTAGTAATGAATGAGCGGCTGCTAGTTCAGAGCTAATCAGGAATCGCTCGTAAATAAATTGGTTCTTAATCCGATTTGCTGATAATCATTACCTAATGATTCATTAATATAGTATCTCCCAGTCTGTTCTCTAGTAATTCATCATTATCTTCTTTATAGTCCTCAATTCCGAGTTAATCAGGAACTACTCATTAACGATTACTTCATTATCGGGTCGTCCTGATTTGTTCCTTAGTAACTCCCATTTCTGTGTGCCTTGTTGTAAAGGTTTACCACGCTGCTTGTATAAATTACATGTTTAGCTGCTAATAAACCTCCAAGTAGCTCCAGTGACTTCTAACTAATATCCTGTCACCTGGCTGTTTAATAATGTTCAAACACACAGACACACACTGTGTTTATTCAGCCTATTTGAGCAGGATGTATACGCAACTAAGAGGTCCTTTCAAGGCTGTTGAACACCATGAACTGCACACACACATGCGCACACGCACACACAGAGACAGGCAAGAACTAATACCTCATATGATAACATTTCCTGGGTCACTACTTGGATCACCTCAAATAAGCACCCACTGACCTTTTCAGGATGAAGTTGAATCTAACCTCTCATCGCTATATATGAGGAAGACTTCTTACCTATATATTAAATTCGTAGCTGTAGAATATTGGCGGACTGTCTGGAGAATACCTGGGTATTGCAGGTGATTTTAATATTCATGTGGACGTTGATAATGGCAGCCTTCGTTCTGCGTTGATCTCATCATTGAATTTGAATGTTTCTGTCAGAGTGTGAATAAACCCACTCACTGTTTTAACCACACCCTCACCTTTGTTCTCATCTGTGGCATTGAAATTGAGCATCCAATAGTCTTTCCACGGAATCCTTTTTTATCTGACCATTGTTTAATAACTTTTAAATTCCTGGTACTGGACTACACACCATTAAGCAAACATTCCTACACTAGGTGTCTATCTTCCTCGTATACTTCCCTTTCTTGTAGATGTGTGCTTTCTCTCCTGCCTCCGGAGCTGTAGAGTCTGGATCTAACCCATGTTCCTGCCGTTATTGTTATTCCTCTTATTATTAATATTACTATTATTATATTGCTACTAGTATTATTTTTCATTAATATTAACATCAATTGCCTTACTACTACTATTGCTTTACATCTATATGTATAGGGCGGCTGTGGCTGAGAGGACAGTGCGGTTGTCCATTAACCCCCAGGGTTGGTGGTTCGATCCCAGCTCCTGCTGCCCACACGTTGAAGTGTCCCTGGGCAAGACACTGAACCCCGAGTTGCCCCCGGTGGAGGCCAGCATGGCAACTGTGTCCCCATCGGTGTCTGGATGTGGTGTGAGTGTCCCCTAAATGTCTGTTTGTCTGCCCTGCGATTGACTGGCGATAAGGATACACTTCGGGATAAGCAGTATATAATGAATGAATGAATGACTGAATATATTTA
>JAVQJF010009672.1:0-29072 GCA_036023855.1 Gadopsis marmoratus | reverse complement strand
CCATGAGCAAGCACTATGCGACAGTGGCAAGGAAAAACTGCCTTTTAACAGGCAGAAACCTCAGGCAGAACCAGGCTCTTGGTGGGCGGTCATCTGCCTCGACCGGTCGGGTAGAGAAGTGGATGTAACTTCAGTTCTAAGAATATGTGCATACTGTAGCTCTCTGATGGACTTGAACCATGTTGTCATTGGTGTATCTTGAGACAACAAGTGCACTCACTGCCAGGTGGTAGCTTGCCCTGCAAAAGCCCACCTCGCTCTTTCTGACTTCTATCGGAGAACATTTCCTGTCTCATTTTTTCCTTTTAGAATTGTTATTCTTTTCCTATTCTTGCCCTTTCCTTGTTCACTGTATTGGTATCTGTTTTCTTTTTAAAACCTGATGATATTATTATAATGTTTATAATGTTATTAAAACGGCAACATGACAACATCATTTCTGGATTTTTTTGTGAAGCACAGCTACAGTCGTTTGGCTGTAGAAAATAGTATGATACAGTTGTTTGCATATAGGAGGCATTTTATTTCCTCGTCTACAGTGAGCCCAGGTGATGCACATGACTCTATTTAAATGTTAAAATAATGTGGGGCTACATCCTTCATGCCTCTGATTTGCCAAATCATTTTGTTGTATTATTATTAATTCATTGCAATATTACTTTTTATTATGGATTGTTTCAGTGATGGTGTAGGGTTTGCCTCTGACACCAGGGTGAAGCAGTTTAAGAACGGATCAAATGGCGTCAAATGTTTTTTTAAATCAGTGAAATCTGAATATTTTGCCTCTGACCGTGTTTTTGTATGAGGCTGTGGAGAAGTGGAGAATATCTTATTTGTTCTGTATTCAGGGAATCTACTTTGGCATGCTTATGCATTTCTTTCCCCCACATGTCCCAGAATGAGTTTAGATTTAATTTTCTCTAGCTCTTTTGTTTGTTTGTGTGCCTGTGATATCACTGCATACGTATTTCTCGGCAGAAAAAGACCTCATCATACGGAATACGTTTTGCAGTCTACTGTATGTAGATTGCATATTCCAAGCCCTCACATTTAACCAATTCTCTAACACTAACATGCAAAATAACCAGTTAACCGTATTACAAGTAATATAACTTTGGGTTTTGATTTTTTCCCATCTGACTGCCGGCATTAGTGGCTTAGTGAATGTACAGTACAGTTTCACAGGGCACCAAGGGAAACATACAAACACATGAAATTTGTTTTCTCAGTGATATCTTTATTTCCTTCAGTAATTATACTATATTATCAAAATTAAAGAATGATGTATTCAGGTAGTACTTTACATGTAGTGTTTCTAAGGAAAGGGTGAGCCTGCATACTTGGCTAAAAGTAATAAATATCAAGTTATTTTTATGGTTATTTTCTACAAATTATGTCAAGCCAAACAAATAAAGAAAAAGGATTTTTTTTGTTTCGATATATTTCTGTGAAAGCTTCCCAACAGATAAAGGTCTTCAGACATCGAGCGGGAAT
Organism: Gadopsis marmoratus; assembly: GCA_036023855.1. NCBI lineage: Eukaryota > Metazoa > Chordata > Actinopteri > Centrarchiformes > Percichthyidae > Gadopsis > Gadopsis marmoratus. The sequence goes on along the minus strand of JAVQJF010009672.1, from coordinate 27,578 downwards.
GCGGCGAAGCGAATTGTTTTGTTTTCCTGTGTTTAGGGGGTTCAACTGATGAAATTAATTTCTGAGTGAAAAAGTGTGACTGTGTGCGTGTCTGTGAGAGTGCCGTTTTCAATTTAAGTCCGTGCTTATCATTTGTCCACCGTTATTCATCATCATTACTGCGTGGCAAAGACTGAAGGTTAAGGCTAATTTGTGTTCTCTCACATCCACTTTCTCTCTCTCTCTGTGTTTCTATCTCTGTGTAGCTGTCTCTCCTTGAAATTGGTAGCTAGATTCATTTTTGCCGACTGACAAATTCAGCAAGAGAAGCTTACTGTGTTTCAGCATGCAGGGATGGAACATTATTTATGCTAATCTAATAATTAGCTGAAGAAAGTTGATGACTACTCTGGGGTAAAGGAATCCACTGGACCTGCTGCCCCACCTGCAGCAATCTGCCCTCAATTAAAGCCTTTTAATAAGTGACCTCACACCTCTCAGTATCCTGGCAGGGACTCGCTGAGGGATAGGACACACACACACACACACACACACACACACACGTTGAATTATTAAAGAGCACTCCACAACTTGAGATGACTGTAAATATAAATGACTGAATGATTTAAAACCTTATAATTGTCTACCCCATTCTTCACAGTAACCTTGCTCATAACAGTCATAACAGTCACGCAATATGATGTGCAAGAGATGAGGTAGTTAAATGGATGAATTATATTTACATTGTGCAATGTCTTTTATCTTTGGTGTAAAGCATTATCAGATGAAATGGCTCCTCAAAAAAATGCCTGGTGAAAATGTAAATTGACATTTGATCTTAAACAAAAACCAATTTGACAAACGTAATTTGCTCTCTATCGTCAGTATTGTCAAAGTGGACAAAGTAACAAGAGATGTGAATTTTACAACTAATACAATATAATATACAAACATTATAAGCTTCATCACTTCTTTATTTAATATATCCTGACCTAGAGTTGTGTAGCCATGCGGAGAGTTTGTTTTATTTGCAGATGTTTTATATGCACTGTTGTTGAGAATAGAGTGGAGGTGAATGAAACTCCATTTGTGGTGCTCAAAAGATTTAAAAAGGAAATATGAAAAATCCAGCAGCAAACAAACGCAGCATGAAAGTCACTGAAAGACACAACAGACTTACCCAATGCTGTTCACTACTGTCCTTCTTGGCCTGCATAGACATGTGTTGTTTGTTATTAATGTATGTTATTTACATGTACTGTAGCTTTGGATTCATTTCAGTGGCAATTGTTACAATGGTACATATTTTTATACCTAAATGTTTTTTTTTCCTTTGCTCTTATAAGATATGATTGACAAATCTAAAATAACCTTTTTATTTTGGTCTAAACATCAGTGAAGTTTGGCGCAACAAGTGATGTTTTGGTGTGGCCAAAACAGCGAAATGAAACTAAAAACTCCAGTACTATTCTACTACTGCAAATGAGCCGAATGCATCTGTGATAATGCCTTGGAGGCAAACTACAGATATAAAGGGGTAGCTTATTCCAAGGAACGTATGCAAACAAACAAGGACACAAATTTCGTCAAGCTGTGAAATTTCATGCACAATTTAGTTTCTGTAAATTGAAATTTATGATTGCAAAATTACATAATGGGAGTACTTTGGCAGATTTGCCCGGCGCCTTGTCAGAGGTGCACCTGTTGTAAGGCTCAGAGCTACGAGTGCTGCGATGGTGCATACGCCAGGCAAATCCATTATTATAACTCAAATCCAGCAGTTGCATTTTCCCTGCTGGGACTGACTCTCACTGTTGATTAAGTGCAGGTTTAATCACTGTTGAGGCCCTGTGTTGGCAGTACGTGGCCTCGACTCCTACAACATGGAATAAGCCTCTGGCTGATTATAAAATTCACATGCTAATAACTCCATTCATACACCTGAGGTACTGAAATGTCTTTCTAATTACTCTGCGTGGTTTTGACATAGCTTGAGGGAGGGTTCTGAGTGAGGGTGAGGTGTATGCTGTCAATAAGTACAACAACAAAACAAATTGGTAAATTATAACAACATTAAGTTAGCACCACCTTTCGTGAGGAGAAATGAAAACAAATCTGTGTTGTTTTTTTTCTGTTTCAGGAGAGGAGAATTCACCAGGATGGTTATGTGGAGAGGACGACGGGAAGACGATGGCCCCGTTTTGGTGTCCGCTGCTCGCCTGTCACATGCCTGTCTTTGCTACCAAGTCACCAGAGAGAAAGGTAAATCTGCCGCAGCCATCGCAAAACAAAGACTTAAAAGGAAGACGTTTGTCTCCATATTTGCACGTCAGGTGTGTTTAAAAAGCACAAACTTTACCTCCAAAAAAGTAGTAATCAGTGTAATTTAATTGGTTGCACAACAATAATAGTAATACTATTACTAATAATAAATGATCACGTATGAAAGAATGGATGGAATAGAGGATATTTTCAGTTCGATCATCTTTTTGTTGCTGTCAATTTAAAGTTTCAAGTCACTCCATCTTCCTGAGCTCGCCATTTGTACTTTAGCTGCGAGGTTTTTGACGTGTTCAATGTTTATGACCTGCCAGTGTTTATACTCAGGAAGCAAAGTGGCTCCCTTTGGATCAATCTGTCAAAGCGATTTGACTTTCACTGACACTTAACTCCCCCTCTGAAGCAGCCATTAGTCCATAGTGGTGGTGGAATCTTTATTTCAATAAAGATTTTGTCAAAAGAGAACATAGTGCCATTTAACACAGTCATTTCCTACTGAAGCCCACTTGCCTTGCCGTAACAGCTAAAAATACATTGTCTCAGTTAAGATCTCACTCAAAAATATCTAAACTATTGGAATTACAAGGTGACACGAGAGCATCCCCTCAAGATGCTGGCTGAAGAATTTCAATCAATACACCTAGAAGCCTCCAATAGATCAAATGGTCAGCACAGGTGAGAGATAGACTAAAAGGGTTTTAGAACTCAGTGGAAATGGTATGAAATCAATTTGCAGGGGCTGAAAGATGATATTTCCAACCACATTTTCTATTGCTGTAATGTGGTTACGGGTCTTACAGAGCAAGGTGGGTGGTGGGGGAAGCCAAATTACCATAGCCACCAGGGGAGGATGTTATAAAGTGATCATGCAATTATCTTAATGGCTGTGGGACACCCAAGCATAAATCAATGTTCCAACATTAGATTAAGACCTATACGCCAACTCATAGTCTGCTAGCCATGCGGTCGTGAGAGGAAGGTGAGGTGAGACAGCAGTTGCAAGTGCGGAAAGTGTAGCTTTGACACGGTAGGGGGGCGGGGGGATTTCCCAAAAGATCTCGCCGACATTCCGGAGCATTCTGCAAAAGTGTGTTACACCTGGCTGGAAGCGGAGCCAAGTCAATTAATATATTTTGAGCCACAGGGACCCCGCAGTCTCTGAGGATCTCCTCATATTCTCCACTTCTGGCACAAACAAATGAAGCACCTGAGCACGCCAGTGAAGGGCATTGCAGCCGTGTCAGTCATGAACGTGGTGAACCGTGAATTTCACCTCGCTATATATTTTCTGAGAGCTATTAAATTAGTGTGTTTTCGCGTGAGTCATGGCTGTAAAGAGCTGTAAGGTTTGACTACGTACCATAGCCGCGCACTTCTGTGCATCACAGGAATGGGGGCCTGGGTATCAGGAAGCGGGAAGAGGTAAGCAGTAGTATGTCTTTCCCTTTTTTGACTAAAGAGAAGGTAGCATTAAATGGAGTGACTTTAAGTCCTTCATGCAGAGCAGACTGTGATTAGGGGCTTAACTCAGCAGCAGCCCCCCTCTCCCTCGCCGTGTCTCCATCTTTGCCTCAGCCGCTGCCTCTGGGACACACACGCCTCTCTGTGCCAAAGCTCCGCAGCATCTCTTTCTCCAGCTCTCCAGCTTCTCTTGGCAGTCTGAGTTACAGTGAGTAGAAAGGATGAAGAAAAGACGGCAAAAAAAAGAAATCCCAGATTAAAAGAGATGTGGCCGGAGGGGCCGAAGCCATTTCCTGCAGAAAATAAAGTTCTAAAGCAGCGTAGCATGAACAACACACACAGGTCACCTAAGGGAGCTCAACCCATTGCTGGCTTTGAGCTGGAGAAGGGTTACTGGGCGAACTCGTTAGGCACCGGAGATAAACCTTATCACAAGTCTGCTGAGTGAGAACAGCGGGGGCAGACAGAGTCCTCCCAATTTATCTCTTTCACTTTCTCCCTCTCTCTCCCTCTCTCTCCCTCTCTCTCTCTCTCTCTCTCTCTCTCACACACACACTCACACGGATCCTGGTTCTATCTTGGTTAATAGACAAACCACATTCTGATGGTCCTTGTTGTTTAAAGAGCCAGTGCACGCTCCGTTTCGGCGCCCTCTCTGCCATTTGTAAGATGAAACGGCAAGTTTGGCAGTCGGCCCAAAGGGAGGTTGTGAGGTAGTCGGGTTAAGGGATTAATAGGAGATACTATAGCAGAAAGGGTGAACAGCTGAACCAGATTTCTGTACAGTAGAATAAGCTGTTAAATTGAACCATTAATTCCATTTTCTGCACAAGTAGCATGCTGGTGCATGCTGTTGATCTTAACAGGATTGATGCCTTTAATTATTACAGATAAATAGATTAAATATTAGCTCAGAATTTCACTGAATCTTTCCTGAAATCTTATACAGAAATCACACTTAGACATTGCTATTATTTGTAGTGCACTGCTAGCATACATCACTGTGCCAAAATGACCACAAATAACTTGAAACCACTATTTTGATAATCGATTTTTACAATAGTATTTATTTAATGCAAATTGAATACTTCTGGGTTTTAGGGTAGAGGATGTCACCTGGGCTCTGGTAATCTGTGATGGCCATTGTTTATTATTTTCTGACATTTTACAGACTAAATAATTAATCAACAGTGAAAGTAATAGAAGGACTTGGCCTTTCAATGTGTATGTCAACTCACTGCCCCAGAAGTGAAATCTAGGAATCATTTTTCCTTTTTTGCACTAAAAACTTGTAACAGAGGCCTTTGGTTTATATGGATTATAATGATTATTTGCTTACCTAGTATCTAGAACCTAAATAAGATGAACAACATCCACTTCTCCAACTTCTCCCTGTTTGACTGAGCAGTACAGAGCTTCAGCTGTTGCTTTCAGTTCAGTCCAGCAGGCTGTGTTAGTCTAAAGGCTGGAGACCAATAATGGATGTATTTATGAAACCCAATAATCTGACAGCTCAGCAAGCTTTATAACAAGTGGCATTCAATGGCATCACACAGTGCATTGGGAACTGAATGACTTAAATCACATGCCCGTCTCTATCTAGGACACATATTTCCTTGTGCACTATATTTCTGTATAAGCCCTCATTCAGCAAAGCTCGGAAGGAGATCAATGCCTGGTTCCTGTCCTGATCTAAACATTCTCAAAGAGGTGCGTGTGCTTACTGTATGTGGAGTATTTTACGGTGAGCGGACAGGAATCCCTTGGCCGCAAAATAATTCACAAACGCCTCGTATCTCCTCCAGGAGGAGAGCACCTCTTCCTCTGCAACTCTAAAAGGTTCTTAAAGATCCAAGGCTACAAAGACTTTCGAAATGGTAAAGGGACGTGTTTCCAGACTCCGTTTATGAGGCATTAGGCTAGGACAATGTTGAGGATGGCTGCTATGCCAGAGCTCTTATAATACCTTGGGGGATTTCATCATGTATGCTTTGAAGTGCAGAATGACAAACTGGAAAAGGGTTTCAGCTGCATCAGGGTTAGCTTCCTTTCTCTTTTTCTGAGAGGATTAGCTTCTGTGTCTCAGCTCAGAGAACCGCAAAGCCTGGCCACATCTCACCCATAATGCACTTCACTAGTTTACATAGATCACACAGATCACCATTATTATTTATTTATTTATTTACTAGTGTATGTGTTTTTCTTTATTTGAGTGATTCGGTCTTGAAAGCCATTAAACATGTTATAGGCCGTTCCTGCCTTTGTCATCCGTGTGAAATCGCACTGTGCCCGGTCACCGGGGATCTGTGCTTGTTTACTGGACTAGCTGGTACTTTTGGGGGGTCGCTGTGTCGTCCCTCTTCCCTGCTGATGGAGTGATAAGAGAGCAGCAGCATTCAGCTAGCCACATAACCACATGCACAGAGATTTTGATGGTTGCGCGTTATCCCTGGCAATAGCAAATACGCTGTTTTCATGGCTACATTGGTGAATGACTGATACACAAAAATAGCGACTCAAAGCGCTTTCAGCCAAGGTGAAGGAAAGTGCTCAGTGTGAAGGCTGCGTGTGTCTGTGGCACATCACAGGTGAGATACTATATTATGAAGTATGGATTAAAAAGGATAAGGACAGTGTGAAAAGGTGGCCTTTCCCTGATTCAACACCTTTTTGATTATTTATTTCCTCTCCCATAGCCTGTTTTTTATTATAATTCTTCTAGGTAAAGTCATCAAGTTGGCACCTAATGCAATGCTTCTGCCTCTGATTTTCCTGAAGGTCTTTTGCTACCTTTCAGAGTAGCAGATATGAGCCACCTCTCTCTGATTTGTTGAGAATGGATGCCACAGCATGGATTAAAAGCTCGTTCTAGCCACAAATCCACCGGGGCGTAGCAGCTCCATTTCTAACTCTGCAGTAATATCCTTCTGGCAAACAGGAAAACACAAACAGTGATACACATGTGCGTTTGACTGTTAGGAGAGAGCACACGCTGTTCCCTTTTAGACCCGATCCTCATGAAGATCAGTTTTCTTTTTCCTCGTGTATTGCGTATTAGAAATTTTAAATAATCTACAGAATGCAGGCTTTTCCGTGACTATCAGGGTCAAATGACTCGTGATAATGACCAACAATGCTGGCTGAGCTATGCTGTATTTTTCTATTTGGCTGTTTTTGCTTCATCATTTCCACAAATGATGCTCAAACCTTTTGCCAGGATTCCATCAGTGGCTACCCATCAGCTGCTTAATTTAGGGGACAAATGTGCACTTTCCTTCAACTTCAACGCACAAAGCAATGAGTGTTCATAAACAGAACATGTGTTTCTGCATGGGGTTTGGTTTCCATTGCAGGGTTAGCATTTTGGAGACTACATTTTATAGCAATAGATGTTCACCAAAATACCAAGCATCATGCTGATGTGTTCAGGGCAGATCGTGGAGTGGCAGCTACTTCCTGTCTACAATATTAAATTCATATAGATAGAGAATAGAGGACTGTTCTGGTGGGTTTTTGCAAGCTTCCCTCTGCATAGATGTTTTTGTGTTGACTATAGAATTCAGTATACCATATCTCCTGATCAATTTTTCTTAAATGAACTGTGTTTGTTGAAATGCACTCAAACCTAGTTGTACATATTGGAGCCCCTCTTAGACTTAAAAGCTTTGTAAACATGTAGCACAGTTCTCTCCACAAAAACAGACCACTGTTGCTCATCCTCTGAGTTCAAAGGAGGCAGACGAGCTTTTGGCATGCAAAATATGAGAACGCAGGAGGAAGTGTCAATCTCATTTCTCTCTGTGAAGCTGGATCACAGCAGACCTGTCGCTGGAGCTGATACGGCTTGGCCCTTCTGGTCAGCGTGGCTTGGCTCAGAAAACCCCAACTCCAGTGACACCAAACTTGTCACTGTCACAAATACAGGGGGCAGTGACAGCACACCAGCTCTGACTGCTTAGCACTCCCGATCAAAGAGGACCTCTCGCTGAGGTCAGGGCAGGAGTCAAACTTTGGCATTTGCAGAGAACAACTCTGAGGGTGTTGTGATCGTTTCAAACATTTTGGCTAATGTACCAGGAGTATACAGAGGTCAGGCTTTCGTCTTTGCAGATCTGGATCTCTACCGTGCCACGGCTAAGCAGTGAAAGCTGTCAAGTTTATTGAACTCAAGTAATGGTTTGATGGTACTTTCGAGTCGAAAGCAACAACTGCCGGCTGTGCCGCCTCCCTTTGTGATACACCTGAAATAAAGGTGAAGACTAGAAAATTGCCACAAAGATACAGAGTGTTCAGAGCTTATTAAATATGTTTAATTTGTTCAGCTTTTTAGTCTTTATAATGTTTGATACTACGTGTCTTGTTCTAGTTCCAAATGTTCTGATGCAAGAAGTTTTGTTTTTGCAGATGATGTCACTAACAACGTGAGAGCACAGATGAGTAATATTATGAATGATCGCCAACAACACAGCATTTTCTCCCTGCCACTTATTGGCCAGGACAGCAATAGTGGTTGTTTTGCCAGAGTAGGCAACAACGTCGCTACTGTGTGTGTACTGAAATTAATAGAGGTGTATTGAAATAAATAGTGCAAATACCCAAGAGGCTGCGTTAGCATCAGCATGCTAATGTAGTCATGTCATCATTACATCCTCTGTACCTAAGCTTATAATTAATTTACTAAACAGCTGGAACAGTGATGGTGAAAAGGATTTAGGATTTTAATTTGCTGCTGTAATGACAGGATCAAGGTGGTTTTGTTACTGCTGAGTCTGGTTTTCACAGTTAGGTTGTACTGTAAGAGATTCATGTACTCGGTGTAAGTCTAGTTTTTTTGGACATGGTAATTGACATGGTAATTACATAGTATACATAGATACATGCTTTGTGCCGCTCACGCTGTTGTGTGCCACAGCCCACATAAGCATGGCTTCCATACTGTGCATTTCCTTATCCCTTCATTACTCTCCTTGCCAATAGAGGGCAGTGCAGTGTCTGTATATAGGGTAGACACACCCTCTGCTTAACAGCGAGGTCATTTGCAAAGGGCCTGATCTGTTGCTGTGACAGTTAACATACTAATTACAGGGAATCATAGACTCTCCAGCAATGCCTCAGAGTAGAGTCCTCCTTCTCTGGCCCTGGGTTTCTGCTCACTCTGTACTTGTCAAGATAGCATGCAGGAACAAATTATGTACCCAGAAGGGAAGTCCTGCAGATCTGCTAAATGGGCTTATTCGGTCACATTCTGTGATTATACATCAATGTGGAGAGGACGATATGCAAAAACTGCATCAATTCAAAAGGAAAGGGAAGAAAGCCCTCTCTCCTCTTTCATTTCCTATTGTGCAAAACCAATCCTGACTGTTGCAGTGATACCTTATTCTCTGCTCTGCTAATTAGTCTTCCTGCTACTTGCTTTCAAGACATGGATAACTACGACTCTGAATGCTGTTTAATTTATTGTTGTTGGCGAGTGTTAAGAGATTTAAGGGCAGCTTGTCTTTACCTTCTGCTCTCTTTTAAAGTAAGCGCAAATGTGAACTTTTATGTGATTTAGAAAGTGTTTTCACTCAGTTTAATTCCTGTGTGTTGAAAGTAATGAGTTAGCCGGATCTAACGGCTTTTCTTTCTGAGAGCCGTTCAAAAGGATGCTCATCGTTCTTTTGTCTTTATTTTAGGGGGCTTGGGTTTATTAGTTTTGTCTGTGAAATAATCACCAGGATAATGTTATGGTAAGATTTGTATCATATTCAAACTTAGACATCCCATCAATATAATTTAATTTTGCATGTGTGGACTAGGTTTAGCAGCACTTAATTACTCGTTTTGCCAGACCTAATGTCAATGATTTGCATTTTAAACACTACACTAGGTGACGCCGTAACCCTCTGCTTTGTCAGGGAATTTGCTACTTTGAATTTACCCTTTTTATGAAATGTGTCACGTCAATACATTGACTTGCCTTGAATGCAATTCATTAAACACTGTGATTGTGTGTCGAAAACACTGTGTGTATTTTCGAACGTAAAATCACTGTTGCTTTTTCAGATCTGTTAAATCCTGACTAGAAAATGAAACATTGGTTTTAAAATATCCAAAAAAAGCCTTGAAACAATGGGCCTAAAGTGTGGTGGTTGAACAACCAGATTAGTATTTGTGAACAGTTGTGATTTGTGTTTGACTGATGTTATGCCAAACAGGCCACCACAGAATTAGGATCCACTGATTGTAAGGGGCAGATTCAGATTAGGGCGGTGCAGAGCTTCCTTGGCAAATGTAGCTGCAGCCACCACATGGCTAGGACTGAGCTGGCACCAGAGCTCCCTTTGTTCTCCTTTTCCTGCCATCTGATATTAAGGATTATAGAAAGCCTTGTCCACTCTTCTGCCCAGGGTTTCATCTAGGACCCCATGTTGACAAACAGTTGTGTCAGTTCCTGTCTTTGTGGTGGGTAAAGATTGCTCATCCAAAGCTCGTCTGGGCCCTGTGCGGATGCCTGTCCTGTCTCTGGCAAAAGGGAAGATGGAGGAAGTGATTGACTACACAGAGAGACGTTTTGGCCCGTAGTCCTCTTTTGAACCCATTAATGCAGGGGCAGTACACTGCTTTCATCCAGAGTTGGAACTGCCATGGCCGCAGGTTTCAGTGGTGTGTGTGTGTGTGTGTGTGTGTGTGAGAGAGAGAAGAGGGGGCATAGCGACACAGCAAATTTGCATCACATTTGTTGGCCATCGTTCAGCTAGGAGCGGTGAAGGACACGAGGAAGAAAATCTCAGTCGAGTCATGAATATGAGTTTGTGATGTCCTACCAATGTCAGGCTGTGGCTCTGAGCAGCGATATGCAAAACCACTCTCCAACTTGATTACACTTATTGCTGATATGATCTGTGGCATAGCCAGGGGAGACAGGGATTCGTTACTGTACAGACGGTGGTTATTAAATTGAGGGAAATGTCCTGAGCCGGTTTTAATAATAAGCTGATAGCCTTATGGTTTCGCCGCAAGTCCTAAACACCTCTAAAGGACTTGATCCAGGCCTATCAAGAGTTAAAAATGTGTCCACTCAGCCTCTCTTGCAGATGGTTTAATCTTATTGTCTTCAAATGACTTTGAATATTCTCAACATAATGCAGGCCTGCAAGCACAGCAGGTGCTTTGGCCCTTTGATCTCCGCTTGTAGATGCTGGTGGAATTTAAATCGCAGGGTGACATCGAGCTCATGAAATCATAACATGAACAGCAAGTTTCAACTTTGATCCTGTTGTCCTTTTGTATTACGTTCATTAGAGATTGTGATGTATTGGAAACCAGATAATGAGCAAACAACATTTTGCTGTCCCCGTATGGTTGTGTCGTGAGATTGTTCCTGTCAACACCGTTCTAAAACAGATTCAGCAGAAACTGAATGGATGCACTGTAGTCGTTAGTTAGTGCTACGTTGGGGTAACAGAAAGAAGGTCATTGGTAAAAGGAAAGCCAACAACACTCCCCATTTGCTACCAAATGTGCACATTCATTTGCGCGCCCTACTTGTTTAAGTGTAAAATGTATACGTTGTACAAATGTCCATAGTGGAACAAACATGTTGTCCCCATTTTTAAAAAAAAAACAAAACACAATTGAATGATCTGTCTTTGATAGATGTAAGAAATTACCTTTATGCAGCACAACACCTGAAATCCTAATTTGCGACTCATTGTAGAGCAGTGGTCCCCAACCTGTTTAGCTTGTCAACCCTTAAAAGCACGGTGTAATTGTGACACACACTGTGAGAGCAACCTTTTTTTTAAATGACCCCAAATTGATATTTGAGGAATTAATAAACATATTTTTTTACTGTTGTTGAATTGCTTTTCGATGCTGTTAATCATCTTGCAACCCCTCAGATTCATCTCACAAACCCTTTGTCCCGATAGAGGGCTTTTTGATCCTTTTGCCATCTGCTGACAGGCAAAATTGTTGAAGACTGAAAGCAAACGAATGTGATACTGGAGCATACTTTAGTCTGCAATTAAAGTCTCTTTTTTACTGTTGCTCTGATTTTTCTCGACAAACTTTCCCCCATCCTTTATTGCTTTTGTTAACCGTATAAATGTCAGTTTTTGAAATTTCTTTCTTTCTTTATACTAGCTCATGAGGAACAAGTCTGTATATCAAAGAAGCAGTACACACACAGTCTATGTTGATATAAAAATTTAAAAAAGGTCAAATCAAGACCAAATATGGTTAACAATCTCAGCATCTTTTTATATTTTACCAATGAAGAAATGCCGCTCTCCATCAGAGCTTGCCTTCTTGATAACCCGAGCAGCAACTTCGCAAAATCTCTCATGTTTGTAGCTTGTTTAGTGTGCATTACCTGTAGCAGTGCTCTGGATGTAAGTAATTTCAGGTTGACTGGCAATTCACTCTGTGGCTGTCCTGCCTGTAGCCTTAGGCAGTGGGGTTGCAGTGGGGAGGGAGTGCCAGCACCAGTCAATTACCAGTTAATAAACAGTGGAAGTTTTCTATTAGTGCTTGTTAGTGCGTGTAAAAGATTGTTGGTATGTGGAATTGGGGGAAGGCACTGTGACTATGGAATTAGAAAAAAAAAAAATACAGCCATATTTTCTTTCCCTGGGTCTAATATACAGCACCCAGTTCTCTGTAAGCATGCCGTTTATAGAGATAATATTTGTTATTTGATTTTCAGTAGGCTATACAGTGCAATATATAGTATTTGCACACTCATATTTTCTTTTGAACGGTCCAGAAATGTGTGCTCAGGAGTTCCACTTAATGCAGTTTCTCAATAGTGAATATAGAGCACTCTTTCCAATAAAGAGAATTCATTACATAAGCATGGTGGAGGCCAAACAATGCAATGCTGGCTGCAGCATGTCTTGTCAGTGATAACGTTATTGGCCCCTGGTGGATACGATGCATGGGCGCTTTTTTCGATAGCAGTTGTCACAAATCGGATGTGTGGTAAATCCCCCATATACTATCTGAGAGCAGATTTCACAGTACTTACAGAGGAATATTGCTGTAAGGAGAAACAGTTCACCTGACTAGCCTTGGGAAGTAAAACAACATTAATTGGATTTGGGGAAGTCATCCTCACCAAGGGGACAGCGCTCTGACAGTCTGGCAGCCAAAAGCATGAATCATTAAAACGCTACCCTGTCATATTAAACACTACCAATAACCACCGCTACTCACATTTGTTGACATACAGAGCCAAGAACTGAAGCAGTGTGTAACTAGGCAAAAAATGTTCACAGTGGATAAAAGACAGTCACACAAAATGGTCCCATCCATTCTATCCTGCAGGAATGGCTGCAATTACATTTATCTTCCAGAAACTAAATGGATGCTCCACTGCTAATCATTGCCACCTGGAACCAGCATATGGGCTGACGCCCTCTTGGGGTAATGGGTGGGGCGGACTCTCTGTTGACCATTGGGTCATTGGTAACCAGCAGCTGGGAGGCTGCCCTCTCATCACATCAACAAATTTTGCTTTAATTAGCTCGCCTACCCGTTTCCTCACTTTTCCTCTCCCCGCTCCCCAAAGTCCTCCCATCAAACCTCCCTCAGCTGGCTTACAGGCTCACCTCCCTCTTTCATCCTGCCTCCACACCTGGGAGAAGCTTCAGCCTCTCAACTTCATGCCTACATACATACACACACACACACAGAGGCTGTGCGATACAAAAGACTGGCAATTGACTTGGAGAAAGCTTGGATCTCATTGATTTTTAAATGGTGCCTCACTGATACCTTATTAGGATTGGGCTCACCGCTGATATGGTCATTGCTGAAGACCTACATGTCCTTTGTACCTGTCGATATAATTTGCACATTCACCGGTGGAAATGATCTCACTGGCTTTGTTATTCTGCTCACCCTGTCTCTTTCCATTGGCTGTTTAAAGAAGTTCAATAAGTGGACCGGTGGTTTAGTGTATTGATCATAGTCACTGTCTGCACTTTAATGGGGGAACACAATCTATCCTCGCCTTGGTATCCTTGGGTCCTTCAAGCCCTGTTCTCATACAAAATGTTGCTTCATGTAAGTCGTAGAGTTTCGTTCAACATTGAAAATATGCCTCATGCTAATTATTGCATGATTGTGTGGATTTAAATAACTGTCCTATGGTGAAAGAAGTGCTGTTTAAAATTAAGCATAATAGAGTGTCATTAGCCAATAGCTAATTACTTGTATAATATTCTGAAATGACATGTCCTCTTATACCGGCAATCATTTTACAAAAGTAGGCGTCCAGTTTTTCAAATGATTGATATCTCATTAAGGAACAAGCCTCTTCATTTACACATCAGCTTTTTACCTGAATGAACCCAGTGCACATCCCTGCCTTTGAAAACCTTATAGAGCTGCGATGGGACTGTTCTGATAGAGTGGATAGATCCCACTAGTGTTGCCAGACTGACTCTGGAGACTGCTAACATACAAAGCAATCTAGGCCTGCAAGATTGGCTTACGATGCTTGCCAGTCTCAGGTGACTGATAAAATCCAACCACAATCGAACTACCAGCACCGCCTGTTACAGCGCTCCAGTCCCTCTGGTCCGCCGCCACTCTCTCTCTCTCTAACTCTTAACCACAGGGCTTCCATATGGACACCTATTATGGCTGCCGCTTAATTACCTATCAAAAACCATTTCACCGCACTTGACGGAGGGCTAGCAGACGGGGAGAGGGCGGGGGGAAAAAAGAGACAAAGACGGAGGAAAAAGAGCAGGAATAAAAACGAGTGAAAAATGGAGAAGTGGGACTGAGAGATTGATAGAGAGGATGAGCCATGCATCTGCGTAGTGAATTTGAATAGATGGAGACAGACACGGGGGAAGTGCAGGGATAGCCTTGCGGTGCAGATGGGGAGAGCAGTGATCAGGCCAGTATCCTGTTTTGTGTTTAGTGTTTACAAACACACACAACATTTGGGGGAAAAGGGGGAGGTTCCTGGCCGGGGGAGGCTGTAAATTACCTGTGATTGATGTTTGCCGCCGTGGAGGATGACAGGTAAAGACGTGCGGCGCTCATCGCTGACTCTGTCCTCAGCCCCTCCACCCCTTCTCGAACCTACCAACTCACCTGCTCCACCCCCCCACCACCAACCCAACAACACACAATTAGCTGTTCCATCTGTCAGAGGGCCCACCCTTAGCGGTCATACACCAAAATAATAATCATTTCCTACCAGACTGCTGGTTAGAAGCGCAGCTTTCACCAAGGGGGGTTTGATGCATCAGCCACAGACTCTATGCTGAAAATGTCAACCTCCATCACTGTATTTCAGGCAAACAAATCAGCTATATGTCTAAGGAATATAGATCTCTGTTCCCTTTTAGTAAAATGTTGTCTCTTTTTATTGATAAAAAATGGTCTGACAACTGCCTTGGTTCAGGACATAAATCTTCCAGACCCTTGAGAACAAACAGCATAGTCATTAAATAACTAGAAATAAAGGTAACACCAAAACTAGGCACCGAAATAAATAATCTAATGATAAGAATTGTGGAGGGAACGCTAAAACTAGGCCAAAACCCTGAAGTTTGCCTCCAATAAGAACTGAAACATCATACATTATTTTTAGTGAACCAGCTTTTTCATGCACTTACATTTCTTTGTGGTCAACCTTTTATCTGTATTTAACATCACTTTAACATAATTATGGTGCTGGGGTTACAAGTTGATAGGTCACAAATAAAGTAGATGAATGCAATTACAAATGTCCGTACATTAATAAGCACAAATTGGCAATCAACCAAACGAAACAAATACAATGGAAGCAACAAGAGCACTTCGCCTGGTGCCTGTTGGCAGCCCAGTGTTCCATGCTTGCTGTGTCTATAAAGTGGAGAAGCCATCTTTTTCAGCGTTTTTCATACACTCACATTTAAAGCTTATCATGTGGACGGAAAGCCACCAACACCCACATAAAATGACAAAGTTCTTGTAGATGGCAGAGTTGAGGCATTCTTGATTTCACATGCATCCTCGTGAACGGTGAAAAGCCAGTGTCAGTTTTGTGGTCACTTAGAAGGTATTTTTCAAGACTACATCAAAAGAATAAAAAAAAACAAGGTTGCAGTATTGAACCATGATGCATGTTAAATCAATATTCATTTTGTCTCTTGTAGCTTGAAGTTGCCCTCCACAATCCTGTTCACTGTGCATTGTTGGGCTTCTCTGCAGCGAGCACCTCCTTACCTCAAGGCTACCTCTGGGTAAGTAATGTGTTGCTTACACACACACACACACATGCATGCATGCATATACACGCACCCACACACTCAATTGAATGCCAAATTACTATAACCAATGACAAAGCAAAATACTGCATATTTTACAGTTTCTGATCATTTTAGCTTTTAACACAATTACCATGACCATTTAAATGTTCTTCCTACATTCTGGTCTACTTCATTAAAAATAGGAATAAAAAACGTATCTCAAGGCTGGGACTTGCATGCACAATCTTTCTCTGTAAAATGTCACCGTGAAACTGTGAATTAATACAGTATAAAGGCTAGTGGTAGTTAACTGCTGCAGTCTTTTGTGATGAGTGGGGCAAATTGTGCTGCCAGACTATCACATCACAATCTCTGGACTTGAGGGAATTTAGCTGGATCTAGAAAGAGGAGGGGATTCAGAAACAAATAATCATGCAAAGAATCTGCTGTTAACCTTTAAGTTTCAATTTTTGTTCCCCCTCCTGTTTGGAGATGGTGAACGATTTATCAGGTAATCCCCCTTTCGACTCAAGGTAAAAAAAAAAAAGAAAAGGTGGCTAAATCAAGTGTGGGCTCTCCAAGACACAGAGTACAGCTCAGTGTCTCAGACTTAATTGCTTGTGTGGTGCTATTCTAACTAGGATGCTCATTCAGATGGAGAAAAGGAGATATGGTGGAGCTGGCACTTAGGGAATTGTGATATCAGTGTTTGAAGGGGCATAGGCCGCTCTGACCTTCAACTTCTCTTAGAACACATACTTTTAGGGATGGCTTACGAGCACATACCGTTACTGATGACTTAAATGCACCCGACCTTGCCCACCCGCTCCATTTGGAGGAATAAAGGTTGCTTGTCCACATGGTGTGCGTCACACCGCTAGAGAATGCGTCCGGCAAAGTTAGTGACCGCTAGACAGTGTTGCTTTAAAAGGTTTCAATTGCTTTACACCTGCATGCCTTCATGCACAATAAGCCATTAACAATTGCTTGAGCAGTTATCTGTAGTGATAAAGTTTATTAATTTTTAAAGCATAGCAGCAAGGCATAAAGCAAAGACTTGAAAATTATTAAGTCAAGACCGAGTGGAGTCTCAGTCTTTGAGGGGAAGTCCAAATGGTAAGTCAAGATCAAAGTCTTTCAGGTCTCCGAATGCTGACCATCAAAATGACATTTGAATGTTTTCAAAGCAACGTTGTGTTTTACACATAGCTTAGACCAAGTCCTTTCAATTAAATGGCCTAATAATCAAATATGTAACGTGTGCACCCATGACCACATGACCCATATCCACGACGCTGTTCTACTTATTTTTCATCGTTCTGGGATTTGACCAGGTCAAAACCTGAGACTTGAAAGTTTTCAGTGTCAACTTCTTCTAAGTAATACTAAGGCAAGTTCAAGCTAAATTTCGAGTCCACATTTTTGTGACATGCCCAAGTAATTTTTTCATGGCAGCAGTTTTCAAGAAGCAAGTTTGCCTCCAAAAGAAGAAAGAGTTTGCATCTGAATCTTAGGGATGGAAACTGTTAGATGTTTACAGAGATGGAGTGTTGCTCAGTAAACAATGACAATGTATGTCTTCATGGAATTATAATTGCGTTTTTGCATTTCAAGGCAGTCACATTTAATATTCTGTATACAATGTGGTGCACTTAATGCATGTCAATAACTTGAAGATGTCTGCCTGCAGAGATCCAAGGACTGTGGCTCTTTTATGGTGAATGCTGTCTGTGAGGAAGTCCTAAATGGGGCTCGTCTAAGAGGTCTTTCACTTAAGACAGTTTTGTTTCAAGAGTGAAATTTACTTAGCGGTGCATTCCTGCTCAGCCAGAAGTTCTGGAAACCAACCTTGAAGACAGGACTAGCAGCTCCTTGAGAGCACAGCTGACCTTCTTCCAGTGCAGTCAATGTTCCATTCTGTGCAGTACAACATGTAAGCAAAACAAAACAAACTGGTATCCGCTAAAAATAATAGTGAAGGCCTGCGGATCCAGCAAGAATAATTAGTGGCTGAGTGTTGCTGCCCCCAGTCGGTTCTACCTCCCTGGCAGGCTTGTCAAATAAGGGATGACACTAATCATGTTAAAGTGAGATGGGCTATGGGGATTTCTGTGTGCTTTGATCAGAGTAATGACATTGTGTCTAATCAGCCTGATACCCCAGTGTTTCCCCGTTTGCCTTCACCTTCCTCGTTCCATTTTCCCCAACATCATACTAAACTCGGCCATTATGTCTGTCTTTTATACGCTTGCTCAGGAAATTAGGATTCATAGCAAGTGTCAGTGATGAGGAAGTTGAAATGCATCCATTTCAGAGTACATCAACAATCTGGTGACTCATGGTTTTGGCTTCTTAATGTGGCGAATACAATTGAACAGAGTGTTCTATCATGACCATTCTCCCACGCTTCCTCACTGCGTCCAGAGCAATCTAATTAATGCTGGCAGAGCATTTACTGTTTGGGAAGTTTTTGCTTCTCCCAAGCTGAGAGGAGGAATCTGTCCAGGGCATGACTCCAGATATCTATTTCTCTAAATAAGTAGTGATGACTTTGTCAAGACGCGGTATTTGCACTGGGTTGCGGGGGGGTTAGAAGAGAAAAGAAGAAGATAAATTGTTAATTGACAAGGGATGGTGGTTATGGTAGTTTGTAAGGGGCTCGGGAGGTAAAGCTGAACACGTGAATGTATAAATTGTGGAGCAGCCTGAGCGAAGGGGGCCTTGCATCTGCCTCTGGTTACACAGAGTCACTTGCAGCCGTGTTTTTTCGGGCTCCTCGCTGCAAGATAAGTCCTCCCTATCCTTTTCTTTCACCATGTGCAACAGACCATTATTTGTTCTGGCTCATTCTCAAGAGCCCACAGGATCGCTCCTGTCCAGAGTCTGCACGCTGATACAAATCAAACAAATGATTGCATGCAAATAAGGGTGAGTGTGGAGGAGGAGAGCTAAAGACTATATTTAGCTCATGTCACATTCACACGATGTGATTCAGACAGAGAATAAATCTTCAGTGTCTAGCAGCAAGCAGCCGTGCTTCTTTTCCAAGAAGGACGTTGTATTTTGCCTGGACATCCACCTAGGCCTCACGCAGGAGTAATAAATGAAATCATATTGAAAAGCCACAGCGACACATTAATTGTTTGGGAATGGGAGCAATGCCACCTTAATTGGAAATGCATCAGAGATAGGTTGGAGGGCACCTGTTGTCTTCGCTGTCTCAGCATTGGCATTGACAGGCTTACACAAAGGCCAATATAAATGTGTTACATAGGAAAACAAGACCCTCAGACTGTGGGCTGTGATTTGCCTTGGGAAGCTTGTTATGATCGGTGGACCTTTTTGGGTAACATCTAAGGTTGCTTTCTTGTTTGTTAAGGAGGTTTTTTTAACAACTTGTGCACTCTTCAAAAAGGTACAGACTTCTACATGCGTTGAATGGTAGAGACTTCCAATCAATCCAAATTGAGTCACTGAATGCTCCCGGCTTTCAAAGGGTCTGTTTGTATTCTCATGTTTACTTCTCCATTTGTACTGAGAACAGCGTCTTTAAGTGTTCAGTGTGACCGTGGGCATGTTAATGTCAGATGCCAGCCTAATGAAGTGAAAATGATTTTATTTTCATTTCACCGTGAACTGACTCCAGCAATAGATCAGTCACTTGATCTTTGTAATAAAAAATAATAAAAAAAAAACCCTCATTGTTAAGCAGCTTCAGTTTCAGAAACGTACCAGAGCCTCTCTGTTCTTCATTGATGAAAAGATCGCAGAGTTTTAAGAATTGTTTGATGTTCTAGAGATGACATTGTGAATCCGTTACGTAATGTGTTTAAAATTCTAAGTGATATTCAAAAAAAGTGAGGCAGGACTGCAAATGGCAAGGTCTGAAAGGATCGTTGATTTGAAGTTTTTTGAAATCTAAATTGCTGACAGCTAGAGAAAGTTTAACCGAAGACACATTATCCCCTGGCTTCCACAATCTGATTAAGTCAGTGAACACATTGCGAGCATGATCTGAGTGAGACTGGCCTGGTGCAGCCTTCTGCTCTTCCTACCTCCTTTTATTTTTCTGTTTCAGCAGAATACTTTATTACCCGTGGTATTATGATTCAGTCCAGTGGTACAGCTTAACATGCGGCCCCGACCTTTTTCAACCAGGTTTTTGTCTCCCTACAGGTGGCTGGCGGAGGAGAAGGTTCTCAGTGGCAGATAGAGATATTTTCCCTCAACAGGCCCACGCCGAGAGCTGTAAAAAGTCTGCAGGTCGGCTCCGCTGTCCGGTGTCTGGAATATGTGCCAGAGCCTTCTCCGAATGAGGAGGTGGAGGCTGGAGTTCACAAGGTCCCCTCAGGGATTGGCACCAACATTTGTGTTGGGTTGGACGATGGACGGTGAGAGACTGAAAATCACGAAGCAACAGACACACGAGAAAGAAAAAAGAGAAACAAGCCGTTGTGTTGATACAGAATGAAACACAATTAGGATGTTAGATTTATTTTTTATTAAAGCCTGAATATAAAGATATGAACAGAAATGCTTTTCAGTATACTGGTACTCCACATCTTCTGTTGTAAAATAATATCCTGTATTATTCTCTGTTACGGTCCCCCGAGATTTCAAGCAGTATGGATTTGCTTGTCAATACTTCATCAAAGCAGGAAATCAGAGTTGATACCCCATCACAGCATCAATAATGCTACTGCTGCTATGATCAGTTTCATTTTCAGACCCAATAAACCTTCTGAGCCCCACTGTGTGCAACAGAGGACAGATTTAATCTCAGACTCCTGTCATAGTTACAATTAATAGATTGTTTTTTGTTTTGTTTTTCAAACAGAATATTCTTGAATTTCAGATTCAGCTGTGATGTTACCGCTTTTCAGTTCATTTTAATTTAAAGCAGACTTTAGTCATTTGTATAAGAACTTACATCTTATATCAGCAGCTTTTTATGCTGACTCATTCCCTTCCATGTGAGTGTCTGTTTGGGGATAAAGACAGAAACATACAGTAAAATAAAAAAAAACAACAATTTCAGCATTTTAACACACTCTAGACACTGTCAGCTCCAATGCAACTCAACATTTTCTTCTCAGAGAAACGAACAAGGATGTGCATTCGTCATTCTGAAGAAGGCAATAAGATGCAGCAAAGTTCAGATGGCATTTCAAACATGAGAAAGACAGAGTGGCTGCACATACACAATGCTTTGCTCCAAAGTGCACTGTTAAATCAAACTGCATGAAAACGAGGCACTCTGTCATTTGAAATGACACTCATTTATCATGTTGGCTTGTGCTGCTTTTGTTCTTCCAGCATACTGGTCTACGGCAGTGTGGACACTGCAGCACAGTGCCTATTGACCCTCCGTAACCCAGAGGGCTGCCCTGTGCTCTGCCTGAAGCACTCGTCTCGCTTCCTCTTTGCAGGCCTGCGGAATGGGACCATGATGGTTTATGGAAGAAGTAACAGTGGTAAGGTGCCTCCAAGGTTGCTTTGTTTTGACACTGATAGTTGTGTTGCCAACTTTTCCCTTTCTGTATGTGTAATCTGTTTTAAAATGTATGGAATATGGTAAGAGGTGGTGAAAAATTAAGACGCAACTACAGTATTTCAAAATTGACTACACTTTCTAAATAATATTTTATAAACGTGTATGTCTTGTAGATACATTAAATGAAGCCTGTCATTGTTATTGTGTGTGAATTCCAGAATTTACTATATGTGTTAGGACCAATGCAATGCAAACACAATTAGACAAACAGGGTTCATTCATTTCACAATAAATTGCATTTGTAATACTTTTGAACATTTTTCACTGATATGAAGTTATCCAGTGTTTCATATGCCTATTGCTTTTGTAGATAGGTACCTGAATTTCAACCACTGTTGTCTCTTAATGAGATGTGACGGTGAAATGGACTGTAGAGAGTTTTATTGTTAAGTTCTAATGGGGGTTGTTAATCAACAAATTGTATGTTTTCCTGCAGTGAAATAATTAGTGTAAAAATGAGTTTTACTGTTTTCCTGCATTATAAATGTATGAAACAGCAATTGTTTTCATTCATGTGGCCTATAAGTATTAGTGTTAGGTGTCATATGTGATACATGTAACCCCATTTTCAGAAAGATAGTATTTGTAAAATGTTGGACTGCCTTAGAATCACTCTCCTCTCATGCTATACTTTCCATTCCTACTGATTTTCACACCCGCTGTAAGTATGAAAATAACACTTCACCATGTGGTAGATGGCATGCCATGTTTAGTCAGGCGTTGCACAAGGCCAGAAGGGCTTAACATCATCTCAGCAGTGGTTTGCAGTTCACAGCCAGCGGGAGCACAATAGCTCTATCACCGGGTTCTTCTTACCTGGCCACAGTATGTCACTGTGCCTGCCTTCCTCCTGTGCGCCCCTCTCCTCCCAAGCAGAAAGGATGATTAATTACACCAAGCTGCTGCATGCCGATTAAATATTACTATTCATGCTTTGTATAGATAAAAAAAAGGGACAGGAGAAAAGCTCTGGAGGGTGCCTGGGAATGTTTGTGCATTTGGCACATCTGTTAAAGATTTATGCCCTTGACTAGCATGCTACTGTCTAATAACAAGTCTGCAGCAGCCAGGAAATGCAAAGGCTTCAGTTGAGACTTGTATCAAACACATTGTTGCTTAGCGAATACCGCGCTCCAGCTTCTCTCACCGAGATATGCACATCCAACACCATGTCAACTTACAATGAAAATATTTTGCAAGACGATGTGGAGATATTTGGATCAGTGCGACAAGCCGGGCCCACCATGTGTTAAAGAGGGAGAAGCTTTGGCGTGACCTTGCTTACTGCAAGGGGCCAGAGGGACATTTACAAGAGAGAATTTTGAAAAGGTGGAAAAATGACCTTTACTACATGCCAAGCAATTAACCTGTGGAAGTCAGAAGGCACTGTAAAGCTATTCTGCTATGAAAGGCAGAAATAAACAACTCAAAATGTTAATTAAATGGCTGGGTGCACTCCCTTCCCTAATTTTGCTTCATTAACGCACAGCAAAGGAAATGCTTATATAATTCACTTTATAATGGGCTCTCCTGTGGTAGTTGCAAGGGGTGCCCCGTGATTAAAGCTCAAAGAACTAAGGTCTGCTTCATTTTCACAATGATGTAGCAGAGAGAGAGAGAGAGAGAGAGAGAGAGAGAGAGAGAGAGAGAGAGAGAAAAGAGCTGACGAGAAAGAAGTTGGAATGTGGATGTACACCGATTATTAGCATGTGGGTGGCAAGGGTGCGAACAGTGTGTGGCGATTCGAATGGAAGTTCAAGTCTGTTTAGTCAACCTGTAGTTCTGTCACATGGCGGTGTTTTCATTAGAGTGAAAGAAAACAAGCCTCCACTGTGAGCCCTCTCCACTGATGCTTTAGTAATTGCTCAGCGACGTTAAATAGCTTTAAGTGCACTTTTGAAGTAAACACCAAGCTAACTTGCTGTGCTACAAGTGGGAAGAATTTCATTTAATTGCCTCGCACAATGTGATGGTGTAGAAGTGGGTCGTGTGTTAAGAGTTAAGTAATATAACTGTAGGCTAGCTTTGATAATAGCCAGTGGTTTTAAGGGTCTCTATTTTATTTCTCTCCAGATGACCTTTGGGACTCTGACTCCTGCAGAAGTGTGAGCCTGGGCTCAGAACCAGTGCGGACGCTGTTGGTGTTGGATGACTCAGTGTGGGCAAGCTGCGGGAACTCTGTGATGGTCGTGGACATCTCCAGCCTCACCACTCAGGTAAATAACCAAATCACCGCGGGGCACATAACGTTGCAGTTAGGCAACATTATGGCAGGATTTTTCAACCCAAGCTAATTGTCAGGACTGTGCAGTAGCTTGTTTTGTTGGAGATTTCTCCTTTTAAAGGGAAGAAATATAAAACTTCAAGTGCAGAAAGAATTTTCACACTTTCCACAGTTGAGTCACTCCCATCAATTTAAGATGGGCCAAATGCAAATGCGCTGTTGAAATATTCTAAGGTCTAAGATGTTCTGGTACAAAGTACACTCATGACTCAGACTATGCTTGAACATGGAGTTTGTTATAGCCAGTCCATGACTAGCACAGAAGTCCAATAACAATACTACTCCGGTTCATATTGGGAAGGCCACTCCCAAAGACCCCCCTCCAGGTTTCTCCATTGTTGCCCACGTGAGCGTTGGAGTCCCCCAGCAGAACTGAAGAGTCTCTAGTCCGTGTCCTTTGCAGGACCCAACCCAGAGACGCCAAAATGGCTGGCTAGGCACAAACATCAGTAAGAGCCTTCCACTCAGCAACTCGCAGTCGCATAGAGACGACCCTCTCGTTCTCAGGAGAGAACTCCAACACTGAGTGGTGCTCAGCCGGGGGCTTGTGAGTATCCCCACACCTTCCCGGCGCCACTTACTCTGGGCAACTCCGGAGAAGCTGACTCCAGCCCCTCTTTAGGAGTTTGAACCCACTGAGCCCTATTATGTCTAGTTGGTCGCTCTAGCTCTCGCACTAGCACTGGTTCCTTCCCTGCCAGAGAAGTGACGTTCTACATTCCTAGAACGAGTCTGTGACGCCAGGGGTCAGCACTCCTAGCCCCCCCGCCTTATGCCACCCAGCTGATGAGGTAGAGTGCACCCAATCCCATCGGCAGCTCTGCTATATGTAGTTCTTTTAGGCTGCTCCCCAATGCTCACTGGCAAGCTTTCCAGTATAATATTACACTATAGGTTAACTACAATGTCCTTATGTTCAAATAGTTGGTATCGAACAAAAATAGTGCTTTTATTTATTTGTGTTTTTGTGTTTTTTTAACACTGTTTAAGCAATTTTGAAAAGAACTATCAAGATTCTAATATTAAGCAATTCAAAAGCTGGTGTTTGAAAGGATTGTCTAACCAGTTAAAGAATGAGCTTCAAGGGAATTTATGTTTCTTCCATCCGCACTTGCAAGGTCAACTCCAACCACCTCCCCAGCTGATAAATATTCTCTGTCGTCCCTAAAACATGGTTTGAAGACCTAAATGGATGGGTTCATAAGTAAAACTGCTAGACAAGGTGTTTTTTTTATTTATTTGTTTTGTTGTTTTTTTTGCAGCATTTGAGGAAAACTTCCCCCTCCTTTCATTTTTTGAAAAGATTTATGCACACAGCCTTAGAGAGCCAGCATTCTAATCTGTGATGTCATCAAGATTTACCGCCTGGAGCTGCTGCATGGACAACGAATCAAACCGTTTGTAGATTCATACAATGTTTGCTGGAGCTCACACACACACACACACACACACACTTAAGCTTCATTTTGGTATAGCGCTCTGAGTTATGGTACGGGAATGCGCCCCATTATCTCCAGAAAATCATCCTGGGTGTTGTCTCTGCCATGCTCTCCATTTTTGTGTAGTCATTCTCCAAGGTGTTCATCTGTACGTTGTGTCATTAGAGGTGTACAGGGTGCCGACTTTTGCGGCTGTGGCAGACAATAACGAATGACAGAAAACAAACTCTTCTGGGTAATGTGTTATTCAGATGCCGAACTGCAAACCATTACCATTTGATTATAGCGCCCAGATGTGAGTGTGCGTAGCTGTGTAAATGGGTGCAAGTGTTTTTTTGTTGAAAGAGAGTATGTAAGCTAAGCATGCCTTCCCCTGATTAGTAAAATATGATGACATGTAAAAATATGATGCTGAATTTGAACAAATAAACAGACTAAAACACAAACAGTAAACCAAATGCACGTGCCTCATCACCCACATCTTATAAAGATAATTTTTTATGTAAATTAGCTACATTTCCAGAAGAAAACTGAATCAGGAACGTGGCAAATGGGTAACCTTTGTTTAACCACTTTTCTCATTTGCGATTACAGATGTTGTTGGTTGACCTCATGCCAAATATTAAAGCTGCAGATAATCAAGACGCAGCGAAGTAGCCAAAAATGTGTACGTGCATTTACTACAGTTTTTTCTCTTAAACGTTGCAAATTAGACAAATTAGAAGAAGCAGCTGACAAATCTGGTTGATCAATACAGAGACAGTTGCCCCTTGAGTCTGCCTCAAGATCCTGATAATCAGGAGCGAGCTGAGCTAGGGATGTCTCCTTTTATTCCTTCACCTCTTTTCCTTAGCCCCGTCCTCCAGAGATAAGAACTTAATCAGCTGGATGGCCACGCAGAGGAGGCACAGTTCTGGTTCACTGTATCTCCCACAGAGCTTAACAGGTCAGCTCTGGTTACTTTTTGCTAACCTCGTCTTTCTGACTAATTTGCACTCAAGAGGGCTGACTTCACAGCGTCCAGCATGTGGAGAAGCGGTACCTGGCACCTGTAGCAAGAGATGTGATTTGGAGCACGGCTAGAGGGTCATGGACTCATATTCACTTCATTTATTTTTGTTGTTTTCCCCTACGGATGCTCACCACTTTGACAGATTTGCTGCACTTTTGAATCATTTATCCATGACTTTGCGAGACACTGTAGCCTGCCTTTCGTTACGCCGCCGATCCTTGCACCCTGCTGCTCGATTTAGTCTCTTTCTAAATCTTCACGGTCAATGCCTTGATGACACGGTTTCTTTTTAAATATAACCTTTTCAGTCTGTTTTGGGTAAACATGGCTGAATATTTACTAAGGGGTTAGAGATCGCCTGCGACAGAATCCCAAAGTTCACCTCCACTTAAAAATGTGTGTGCACGCTCAGCTTTGTGCTATTCGATTATGTACACTCCACCCCAGTGGGGACACATGAAAATTATAGTGCTGACAAAACTTCAGCGATAGAATGGCTTTAAGGAAAGATAGAGCCAAATATGGCTGAGAGAATGTGAGGATTAAGAAGCACTTTGTCAGTCTTAACATTCAGACATCTTGTAACAAGCCCACCACGCCTCACAATGATACCTTTGACAGTTCTGACTTTCAAATATTACCACAGAGGTTTCAACAACGGGAATGACTTTATAACAAGACTGAGAGTTTACACACATTAGCAGCTCGGTGAGGCTGTACTTTGGCACAGTGGTGATTTGAGCTTAATACTAAGGTTAGTATGCTCATGGTGACAATACTAATACACTGATGTTTAGCTGGTATAATGTTTATACAGTAGTAATAGTAAACAGTACAGCTGATTGGTTTTACAGGTATTTCATCCTATACCAAAGTTCTGGATAATCAAAGTTACTACAGTTCATCCCGCAACCCAAAAAGCATCAACCAACTCTTACTAATTTTCCCCCAGATGTTCATTTTCGCCTACCCTTTAATCCCAGGGTTGGGGGTTTGATCCCGCTTCCTCCTGTCCACATGTTGAAGTGTCCGTCGGCAAGACCCTGAACCCTAAGTTGCTCCTGATGGAGGCCAGCACCCTGCGTTGCAGCTACGTCACCCCTGGTGTGTGAATGGGTGAATGAGACCGATCTGTAGAAGCGCTCTAGGAACCGTTAAGGTTGAAAAGCGAGTGAAAATAAGTGAAGTCCATTTAAACTTCTAGGACTGCTTTTTTTTCACCTACGTAACATTGCAAAAATTAGACACATCTTATCTAAGGAAGATGCAGAAAAATTAGTTCATGCATTTGTGACCTCAAGGCTGGATTACTGTAACTCCATATTATCAG
>JAVQJF010009657.1:0-16060 GCA_036023855.1 Gadopsis marmoratus | reverse complement strand
TAACATTTTCCAGTGTAGCACAGCAAGTTCTTTCTGTACATGTGTGCTGAGCAGCTGCACAGTCAGTTGCTGCAGCCCATCCTGAAAGACCTCCAACAATTCCATTCCTGTTTAATTTTTCTATACTGACTGGGACTTCCTTTGACAATCAAAAGCACCACATTTGCATATCTGCTTATGAGGTAGCACTCACATCTCTCTCTGTGCACGACAATTTACACAGACTCAAGGCTTTTATTGGATTCAAACCCCGCTGTTCAGCCTCACATGTGGTACTGCACACGCTCCAGTTCACAAACTACCACGACGGCTGCTCTGAGGGTGGGCAGCAGCTACTGTGGCCAGTCTGTGGGCAAAGGACAACCAAAATAGCATGTGAGGAAAGTATGTAGGAAAGAGTACTGTATTTGACTACAACTGAGCAAAGCTCATTGAATGTCAAATATTCATTATTTCCTCTTTTTTTGTGATTGCAAAAAAGCCATTTTTCAGTTTATAGACTTGATGAATTTTCCTTAGATCAACCTATTCACAGTCTGATCTGATTCAAAATCATAAGGATAACTGCCAACTCTATTATAGCAGATATTTAGGAGGTCATAAAAGATAATATGATGACACCAATAATACCATGTGTAAGTCATGAATATATTAACTTGGCCAAGAATGATCTTTAAAAATAAAAAAGCACCACAGACAGGATTTAATCTTTATTCTTATGACCTGCTGCTGACCTGATATCACTTACAGCTCTCTTTATTATCTTAATGTGATTCTGTGCATGTACAGTACAGCAGATAGTAACTGCTCTTCCTATAAATGGATGAGATTTCTGAGGGTAATGGGAGGAGGGGCTGCCGGGAGAAGAGATGCCCAGGATGAAGCATCTCATCTGGGATGAAAGACAGCTCGCCCTGGGACTTGAAACCCAAACCTTCCACTCTTATGAACACGGATTGCACTGTGTGTGGGGGAATTAAAAACTGCTCTCTGAGTCTGTGTTTGTGTGTGTCCTCACAGGCTACAGTTCAACCTGCTCTACGCAGGCATGAGTAGTGTAATAATTAAGAAGGGCCTGGGCCTCCAGCCCCAGTCAGCGTGTCTATTGTTGGTTCAAGCTGTGAGTTGTGTCTGTGCTCAGTGGACTAGAATAAGCACTGACATAATCGGCTGGGAGACAATTAATCATTTCAAGGTTGTTGTTTTTTCCTGATTCACTAATTCATACTGATGTTTGCAAAATTTGGATTTAAGTCTTCAGGAGTTTATAAATTTCACATGCACCACCAGATGTTCCCCGTTCTCATCCTCTGGCCTTGATGTTTGTTTTAACATGTTTGTTTTTTTTAGTGAACCATTTTGAATGAAACCATTTTCTTTTTCCAACATTCTATGCAAGAATTCAATGACAACGATTTTGCTGCAAACTGCTTGGTGTCTTCTTTACAATAGGACTGTGTAGCATCTCAGTTTCTGAGTCACTGAGATCTTTTCTGTGTTCTTTAAATGCTGTAATTATCCTTAAGTACATGAAAATGGGTGTTCATTACCCGATATGGTTCCTCTGTTGTGACGCTATGATGTTCATTAATTACGTTATTATGCATTACAACGATCCTCATTTTCATTTGGATTAATCTACTGCACTTTCGGATTAATAAACTGCTTCCAGCTTGTTGCCGGACTTCCACCAAACCATTTGCTACAATGAATCAGTTTTAAAAAATAAATAAATAAATCTCTACCGTTTTCTGGAGCTTGAATTGAATTTCATGTCTTCAACAGAGTTAAGTCAGTTGTCGTGGAATTTGAGCCACCTTCATGACAACTGAGCAAACTCCAAACCCTGATGCACACATGACATGCAGTTAAATGTTCTGGAGAAGGATAGTGAGGGGACCAAGCTGAGATTTTTTTGTCAGACTAATATTTTGGTCAAGAATAAACCTTTACGTTTCTATGTAACTAAAAGGAACTAGATGGTGCTGAACTTTTAAAACCATACCATTTTGAATAGACTTTGTGGTCACGCAGAGGTCTCACAGATACTGCATACCACCAACTAAACTTAAACTGGAAGGAGATGAAACCTTTGCATTCCTGGCCATTAACTCTTGAACACATTCTGTTTGTAATTTTAAATGGCTTTCACTGGTTCTGGCTGATTAGATCGCCGCTTAAAGTTGGGCGGAGCTAAACTGAGAATAACACGAGGTCACCAAACACGCACCAATAAGAATGATGAAGGTGTAATTTGAGCCCAAAGCTTGCAGGTGCAACAAAGCAGGAGAGAGAGGGAAATGTCAGTCACACAGGCTGTGTCTGAAATCCCTTCCTCATTTACTCTTTGACTAAAAACCCTGTATAATGGACACTTAGCAGTGACCAGTAAATTCAGATTTCGGACGCCTGGCAGTCATCATTTTGCATTAACATTGACAGGTATCAAACCACTGTAGTTTTTGCATTCATAAAAAGCGACACATTCCATTGTGGGAATGCAGAATGTAGTGTACATGCCATGCATTTTTTCATTTCATCGTTTCATTGTGGGGAGTTTTGAGGGCACTTTCTAACATTCAAACAAAATAGTGGACAATAATTATAGTAAGTAGGGAGTGATTTTTCCCAAAGCTATATTCTGCACATCCACACAGTCCTTATGTCTTCAGGCAGACCGAGCGGCCCGCAGCAGGGTGGACGGGAAGTAGCATGGTCAGGGTTGGAAACAAAGTTGTAAATTATACAGAGATTTATCAAACATTTTACTGTAATTAATCTGTCACTGTCCTTTCACCCACTGCAGCCAGGCAGCGTCTCTTCTCCTCTGCTGGTTGTGTCGTTTTGCTGTGTAGTTACAGAATATAAACAATCAATATTTCCTGAATGAGAGGTCAGTCCCACGCCCCTCAAAGTTAATTAAATCTGATTTAATTCTGAGTGAAGACAAAGAGGTTCATGTTCAGTTCAGTTCATGACAGCAAGCGAACCTGTCTCACTCCGTTCCACATAGAAATGAACGGGGAGAGAAATCCCACCTGTCTGTGCCATTAGAAGAGATCGAATAAGCAAAAAAGTTAACTGATCCATGCAGGATTTTCATGGGTGTGCAGGGCCTTTAAATGTTGTTCAAAATCTTACTTGTATATCATGGCCTTTCTTATTTTAATATCCTTCACTTCTTTCATGTCTACTGAGCCTTTCTTATCATTGTAACCTGTATTTTATTACTGTCACTTATCTTTTTTTATCTTTATACCTTTGTTTTACCACTTTCATTAATGAATCACCTTGTAAACGTCTTTTTTTGAGTGCTACACAAACTAAGCTTAGTATGGTATTATTAATCTTCCACTTTACAGCTGATTGGGATGTACAACATATGCACGTGGGACACAGTGGAAACCAGTTTGATTAGTAGGCTGCCAGATGCTCATTCACAAATCTGTATCAGGAAACTTGCAAATATTTTTATATACGATAATAAAAAAAGAACCAGCATGTGCAAAAGTAAATTACAGCTATGACTTAGTGTGAGCCGCATTACGCTGTCCCTCGTGGACTTATATATATTTAAACTGCACTTACCTGGCTCTCACTGCCAAATATTGAAAATGTTCAAATGGTGAATCACCTCTGGTTTTGAAAATACAAAGGCTGACTCTTGCCCTCACTTTATTCGTTGGTAAAGTTTGCATTTGATTTAAATAGATTGCAATTCAAGTCCTTCTGAAATGGTTAGAAATGTTTTAGAAATGTTTTGAATTACTAAAATCGAAAAAATAAATGTATAAAGGGAGAGCAGACAAGTTGCAAGTAGCAATACAAGCTCACACACATACAAACACATTTTGTCAGCATGAGATGATTGTCTCCCTTTTACACGGTGTATGAGATTTCTGACAGTGGTTTTAATGAGCAAATGTTGAATTTCAGCTCTAAGATGTGAATGACAGTCTTACCTTTTCCTCTCCTATGTGTGTGCGTATTAGTGTGTGTGTGTGTGTGTGTGTGTGTGTGTGTGTGTGTGTACAGTATGTGTGCACCTGTGTGGCATGCCAGTAAAACGCAATCTAATTTCCTGTTCACCTCCGGGCCGCATGGCAAGGCCACGGTGTGTTGGATGTCAGTTTACAGTCCACGCAGTCAATCCATCCTTTAGGGATGTGTAATAAACGATTCACATGCATGATCGCACATTTTCATGCCAATAATTGTAGTCCACGCACTTTCATAAACGCACTCACGGCGCAAATCTACAACAAAATACAACCAACCGTCAAGAAAAAGTGCAAGTTTAATGTCTAGTTTGTGTAAATCAGATGAAAAGAAAGTGTGACTATACAGTATGTGGGTTTAAATGTGTTTGTCGTGTGTGTGTGTGTGTGTGTGTGTGTGTAGGTGTGCTATTGTTAAATTAGAAAATGAGAACAGCCCCAAACCCTCACATGATCCCACTCTCATTATTTCTCATTTCTTTTCTCTCTCTTCATTCCTCCATCATCCCTTCTCTTTCCCTTCAAGGCTAAACTCAAGCTACCTCACTATCCTCCCTCAACACAAGGCCAATGAGATTAACTCTGTGTGTGTGTGTGTCTGTTTTACCATAAATTCTCTGCTCTCTCTCAGTTTTCATCACACTCACAGAGAGCTAGATGATCTTATTTGTATGTACTCTGCACAGACAAAAAGGGGGCTTTTATCTGAACTGTGGTGAAAATGATAAAACTGTTTCTTCTGTATGTTTTTTTGTTGTTTTTTTATTATTATTTGCTGTATTTTTTTTTTACTTATTTGTTTATTTATTTATTTATTTATTGGTTAAGTGATTTCATTCAGTGATTTTAATCATAAAGTGATGATACAGAAGCTTACAAACAGAGGTAGTCAACACTCCACAGGTTAGCAGGAATGGGGCAGGTAAAGGGTGCAGGCAGGCAGGCAGGTGCGGGTTTGGGTTCGGGTTCAGGTTCATGTGGCTGGAAAGCCAAGGCACAATGCAAGATTGACAATCTGTCAACTGACTGGATCAAAAGTGGCTAAGTCAGGCGTTCACCAAAGTCCATGAATGTCAGTACAAACGTTTGTTCCAATCGCTCCCGGAGATATTTCACAAGATAAGTGAAAACTCTGACATTGCCGGTGGCACTAGAGGAAATGTCAGGGGAATCACAGGAGTTACTAAGAGTCATCTTCTTGAGATCATGGATATTTGTACCAAATTTCATGGCAATTCACCCAACTGTGGACCGACCGACATGGTCATCCCTAGAGCCATGGGCGTGGCTAAAAAGTGAGCAAGCTGCTGACTGATTGTGTGATCGGCTAACTGATGAAGTGACTGACATCAAAGTGACTGGCTCCTCAACTAACCGAGTGACTGGCTGATGGACATCAGACTGAATGGCGAGTTAATGCAATGTGTGGGAAGGTACTTGTCCGTGCTTCATATACCGCCCTCTGCAACAACCGCTTCATTATAAATAATGCAGTGATTTCACGTCAGTGTCACTCTCATGCTTTTCCCACACACCAGCTGAATATAATTGCATATACACTAAGTACACCTATGCCTCTACACTGGAACATCAGTACCACCGGGGGGCATTAAACCATGGCTCGAACACACATTTTCTGTCTTCATTAAGGCATATTCTCTCTCTCTTTGACACACACAAACACAAACCCACCCACATTAATTAGTTGGTCACCGTCCTTCCACACAATGCAATTGAATAATGGACAAAGTGACAATGTTTAAATGGAAAGCAATATTCTGATTAAAAGGGACCTATTATGCTTATGTTTATTTTCTGTCATATATTTAAAGTTACAATATCGGATGTTCATATGAATCGTGGCCACAGTTAAAAATAATGAGGTGAAGTAATCCATGTGAGCAAAAAGCTCAGGCTTCAGACTGCTCTGAATACTTTTTTCAGAGTTCACAACTCGGACTAACTAACCCTAACACTAACCCTAATTCTAACGGATTTCTTTATACGATCATCTGCTCCAGATACAGAACATAATATTATTGGCATTTAATGTATTCCAGTATATCGATAACCAACAGTGCAGGGAGATACTTAACAGTAGAATGACATTTTATTAGCTATATTACCTTTGTTATTCCCTGACAGCAGATGTTTTCCACTTCAGTCTGCCTTTTAGCGCATTTCCCGCACATTCACCTATTAACAGGGCATTTATAGAAACATTTTTATATATTGCTTTTTACTGAAAGGCTAAATCCACCATTATGTGACAGGTAAGGGGCGTAAGGCTGCTTTCAGACAGAATCAGGCGTTGCAGCGATTCAGTGCAGGGTTGTGCGGTGGACTACAAAATGATTAACGTGTTTGTACTCCCTCGTGGCAGGGTTGAATAGCTGTCATTGAACTACAGTCATTGCGGCAGCAATCAATCAGTCTCTCTTCCACCATCCCAGTTGATTGGTGGAATAGTAAGGTAAACAGCTAATGCTACAATGCTACATGGCAAACCAAGTTCCTCTTCCCCTGGGAGTCTGCTGGGCTGATCGCTAACGTGCGTCTCTCCAAAAGTTAATTCTGTTTAAACTTTTTGCCAATTTCCACTGCGTTTTTGGCGGCACCCCCTGTGGCCCTGCACCGCCGCAGCCTGAACGCAGTACACCGGTTTAAATGAATGGGAACATCTTTGTTTACGCCACAGTGCCTGATTCTATCTGCTTGTATTTGAGATTTGAGAAGTTGCCATTTCCAATTAAATTATGTTACTTACATTATTTACGATTTGGAACCTCCACATCCGCAAGAGGATGAGGCGGTGCTCAGGAGCACTGGGTGCCGCTCCTCAGCAGGTGGACGTTTAGCCAATCAGAAGAAAGTGGGCCTTTAGGGATGGGCCTTCAAGAGACAGGAGCTAAAATGGCTTGTTGCTTGAGCCGCATTAAGGGCCAGTGTAAGATAAATAAGGATATTTGTTTTAACTGTTAATCATGCAAAACTACTCTGGTGGAGTCCCAGAATAAAAACAAATAGAGCTGGAAATTAGCATAATAGGTCTCCTTTAATCCAGTTAAAACAATATTCCCAATAAGAAATGTCCACGTTAAAAGCTGTTTCAAATTAGTTTAACGCAAAGAAGGTCATAGCTATAAATCAAAGACGTGGAGGATTCAATCTCATTATTGAAGGGCACTTTAGACATGTATATGCCTTCATCAACTTATGACTCAGAGTTCTTTTGCCATTTTGCGTCACATACAGCAATCCAGCTGCTTGATGATGCATGAGCTATTACTGTGCGTGAATGAAGTCTAATATATAACCATAGAAAGGACAGATCAAAGTGAAATTTCCAAAAGGCAGAGACAGGACAGAAAGACTGTCGCAGTCCATGTAAATACAGTCCGTGACTATGAGTTTCCACGGCCTGTTTGAGATCCAGAGGGTAGGATTTGTCCAAGCTTACATGCTGTTTATTTGGAGCCAGGCTTTAGATTGTAAATGGATGAAGGAGGTTACTGTGCCAGAATGAAGCACACAACTGCAGGAAAAGCCAGATATAAGTGTATATATATTTACACCTATACAATGCAATGCAACACATGCCATACTCCTTCAAAAGGTTTCTCTTTGAGCTTATAATGCCTCGTTCACGTCTTACGGGATGAATATTACATTACATCTTCATTCAGAAAAATAAGGAAGTGGGCATTTTAAGTTTAAGGACCGTAAACAAACATAAATTACTGGTGGTGATTTAAAGAAAAACTGGTTTACCAAAAAGATTCACTTAATTGGACTCGTGTGAAAAATAGAAGTTTTTTGTCTTCTTTGACTCGAATGTTATGTTTGTATGAGAAATGTATTTATTCATCAGGTCATCGAGCAAGTAATCTAGATCTAGCAGTGCCTGAAAGCCATTTTTCAGTTAAATGAAGTGCAAAGTTCTTTTTCTTTTTTCTTCTCTGTGGAAATATTTATAAAAAGCACTCCATGTAAACTTTGAATCTTGGCTGCAGAGTCAGAACCTGGCTGTGTAACTGTCATCATTTTTGTAAACAAACCCATAATTTTAAATCACACACTCTTTTGAAAGCTGCTGAATTGCTTTATTAAATACCACTTTGTCCTATGAGTGCTGAAATGTTTCAAGCTGGACTGTTGGAGATGCTCTGACATCTGTTCCGGTTGACAATGGCGTTAAAGTGAATAACATAGTTTACACATTTATAGCAACACTAGACAATCATTTTTTAGCCAATATTTAGACATTGTAGTGTCTTTCAGCTGACTGCTTTAATTTTATGACCCACAACTTAACTGTTTTGATTCACTCTCACGGTTCTCACCAGCTTAGTTTCCGCCCACAGAAGTCAGCTGATTTTGGCAATAAAGCAAACATAAACCATTTGTACACTACCTGCTTAGCACCAAACAGCAGACAGGCAAAGTTGGCAGGCAACAAGCTGGTGAACATAGTGGACCATCTAGCAGCTAATGAGCCAGATAATTCCCTCAGGATTTGGTGGAGACCAAAGCAGGGCAAAAATAAAGAGTGAATATTGGGCTTAATTCTTAATTAGGTGGCTAGAGACACAACTCTAAATGAGTTTGTGCCTGCTGTACGTGTCTGCCTGTATGCGCATTCACCAAAACAATATTACGAGGTGACATTTCTTTCCTGTTCTGTAGCTGGATGCCAATCGTGATGACAAGCATTACACAAGATGCTCCACCACCTTGTTTTTGTTTCCTGTCAAAAGGCTACAACATATAAAGGTTATGCAATATATGGCATCATGTAAAACTGTGAAAGCTGCAAACTACATAAATAAGTGGCACACTATCTAACTATATATCATTAACCTTCAAGTTACTGGTAATTGTGTTTTGAGCATTGGCAAGGATCATGTGTTAGTGTGCAGTGAGCAAGCAGGAGTGCACGCTTCTTCAATCAGCTGTATGATGAAAGAGAGTGTAACAACACTAGAGCGTTTTAAAAGGTGTATAGGTTCCGTTTTCCTATCTATCTATCTATCTATCTATCTATCTATCTATCTATCTATCTATCTTCAGTACCTTGTAGCTAGGGAGTTAGAAGTAGTAGCAGTACAAACTGTATGGTAGCTGCCTCTTATATCTTGCAGAGTCAGAGGCCTGGGAAATTGGAAGTGATTCATAAAAATTACTTTGGCAGCGAGTGCCATCACAGGCTGAGCTTATCATCATCCAATGCTCAGCTCTCTGTGTGTGTGTGTGGGGGGAGGGGGGAGGGGGGGTCTATTAGAAATCAATAAAATCCCCATGTTGACGACTGTGTTTCATATGCAATACAGGAGAACTGCTGCCTCATAGTAACAAAGAGGTAACAATCCTAATGCTCACATGGCATCATAACTCAGCTTCAGTGGTTCATAGCTGGATTTGTTGCATGAAACAGCTCAGTACAAAATGTTATCCAGCCACATCTTTAGCTTCTATAGATAGTGCAGAGGCTCTTTATTTGGCCATGACATTGCAGCCACGTTCTCCTGTGGCCCTATTGTGTCACTTTGAGTTTTGCCGGCGATGAAGCCAGAATCTAAACAATTTGAAGGTTTAGCACCTCACAGTTCTCATATGACTGTTTCCACTGAAGTCGTGTAACTGAGTTGAAATCGATAATTCCCCTTGCTGGCCTGGTCATGGTTCTTTCATTGGTATTGTCAGCAAGTTAAGTAAGCAAAGAATGACACCTAGTGGTTAACTGGGGTGTGTTTGCGGTTAGGATTGTTTAAGCAAGCCTCTGCCACATATGTCATATATTATAACTTTTTGTGTCCCTTCATGGTGTAAACATTGCACACTTCTATTTTAGCATATGTGTAGCATATGTGTAATGCACAGTGTTAATACATGCATGGCTACATTTGTTCATTTTCATGATATGGCTGACTGTCATGGCTAGATAACATGTGCATTGTATTGTTTAGCGTGTGCACAGGCCACTGACTGCTTTAACTGCATGTGTGCATTGTGTGTGTGTCCATCCGTCATCTCCAGATTGTCCAATAAACGTGACTGACTGGACAACTGCCATCAGTGTCGGTCATTTAACACCACACAGGCCGCAACGGTTACCGTCGCATTGCCATATATCAGACATGTAGCTGAAAATGTCTGATTACTTTTCACGCTTTCATCACAAAATACTGTATGAGGGACAACATCTGATTCTGGACACTTTCTCCTGCTAAGTGCAATAGTCACTCTCCTTTTAGCTCTGTGTTTGGTCTCCACCAACTCCTGATGGAAATATGTGACTCTTTAACTGCTAAATGATTCACTGTGTTCACCAGCTAGTTGCTAACTTTGTCGCTGTAAACAGTAATGACATTGATAAGAGCGGTAAACCAAAACAGTAAAGGTGAGGGCCATAAAACCAAAACAATGAGCTTAATGTTGCTAAAATACTTTGTAGAGCTGAGGGGAACTGCAGAGTTGGGTGATAATTTCACACTACATGTAGTAGTAACATTTGACCATTTGTTAATATAAAAATACTGAGTAGTGCAAACTTTAAATGTTTTAAATGTTTGTGATCTTGTGTCTATAGTGTATATGTGATATACATTGTCTACTTCCTCTTGTGTGCTCTGTGGTCTGCCTTCGCACTGAATGTTGAATCTCTGTTATCCTTGTGTGCCTGTGAGCTCAGCTGTTGAAGTTGCCTTCAAATTTGGATTCTGATACTGTACATATGTGTTTGGTTTGAGCTCTCAGTCGCATCGACAGCAAACAATGGGGGACCCAGAAATGCTGAAGACGAAGAGTCGCTTTCAAAATTTGCAGCACTTCTCTCATCGTGGGTGATAAACTGAGAGTCCCAAATGGAATAAGTGAAGCAATTTCTGCAGACTAGTGATGGAAAATGGTTGGCACTAATTCTATGAGTGTCACCTCTGAGAGGGAGACTTCCTCCTCCTTGTCTCCACAGCTGAGATTCACATTCCAGCTCTTCCTTTCATCCGAGTCAAACCCCTCATCCTCCCACAAGTTCTTTGCAAACAAAGAAGCAGACCAGAGAGAGGCAGCCAGCAAAGCTCCTCTCCCTGAATTGCCATCAATTTATTCTTTGTTCTTACTTATCTGTTACACTTCCACAACTCTGAAAAACTTTTATCCCTTTCACAGCCATGTCTCTGTTCCTTTTCCTTCCCCACCCTGCAATTAGAGAGTGATAAACCACACTTATTCATTCCTCTCTTTGGCCTGAAAGCAAATCAGATTCTATTCACTTGAGGACCAGTTAAAACAAAGAGTGTGCGTGTGCGTGTGTGTGTGTGCGTGCGCGCGCGCGCATGATGAAATGGAATAGGATGTGTCAACAGCAGGTTGTTGCTTGTGCGCTGCCATCTAATCTCACGCATGATTACGGGAGCAATAACACGACTGTCTGAGCAGGTTACAAAAATGTGCGTGTTTTTGCGCGGACGTGCGTGTGTACATGTTTACGCGTGTGACAGCCCAGAAAATAATTATTGAGCCACTAACATCACATTACAACCAGACTCTTTCTTTCATTCTGCATTCCAAGTCTCCTGTCCCCCCCCCCCCCCGCCCCCGACCTTCATCCAACCTTCCTGATTTCTTCTTTCACTAACATATTTTCCTTCTTTACCTCTTCTATCCCCCGTGGTCTCCCATCAGTTCCTTTGTCTGCTCTAAAAAAAAACTGTTGATTTGTGGACATGCCCACTGGTTGGACCAGTAAACAGACAACACACGCACGGACATGCTCACTTGACAGACACCAATGGTCTCTCCCCTCGGCCTGCTTTCTTCCTTAAATTGCAGCTCCCCTTCCCCTTCCCTTTCCCTGCTGCCTCTCTCCCACCACTCATCACTCAGTCTGACTGTATTTCATTCCTTCATTCACTTCCTGACTCTGCCCAGTCAAAATCAAGGGAGCAGAGAGCTTTTACAATGAGCTCAAGCATCCACATGAATGTATGTGTGATTATCAGTGTGTGTGTGTGTGTGTGTGTGTGGTACTTGCACAGCTATATTTGTGAGAACCCATTTGAGTTTTAGACCTTGGGAGTGAGCCCTCACTTTCGGGCAGACCTTCAAAAGGCTTGTCTGAGGGTTCAGACATGGTTTTAAGGTTCAGGTTAGAATAAGGTTTAGGTTGGGGGTTGGCATTTAGTTGTGATGGTTAGGGTTTGGGTAAAGCGCTAGACAATGCATTATGTCAATGAAGGTCCTCACAAGTATAGAAGTACAGGTTTAAGTGTTAGTGTGTGTTTGTGTAAAAGGGAAGAGGGGAGGGACTGTCTAAATGCAATATAACAACTCAAATTGTGGAGTACAGCGCCCTCCTGTGGTGGCTGTCTAGTTTAAGATTTTTGCCAAGCAAAGATTCTTTTCAAAACACTCTTAATGAAGATTTTGTTGTACATTCAGTACCACAAGGACTGATTGCAGCAAAACAAATCTTCGTACAAAGGAGTGTATGAAGAAAGCAATGTTTGCAAAGTGGTTAATATATTAGACATTGTTTAATATGTGTATTATGACATAAAAGTTAAAAAGCATGTCTTGTCTGTTAAAGAAAGCTGTGCTTTTGGCACTGGTTGATTTTGCAGCAGGGGTATACAGGTTTGATAATCGTGGTCGATTGTCTGAAATTAAAATCTGAGCTAAAATCTAAGCCACATCAGACTTCACTACAACACACAGAAACTAAAGCAGATTAAAACAGACTCATACCAGCATGAGGATTTGAGTTAATTCCAAAATACCATTACAGTTCTAGGAACATCTTGTAGTTTGTACATGCTATGAGCTAAAATTCAAAACAGCAATGCCACGAAAAATCACGCCTCTGTTCATATAAATGTTTTTGTATTGTGGCGTGTTCATCTCCAAAATCTGCCTGAAACTTACATTTTTTTAATCCATCTATCCGCTTTTGAATCTGCTTGTCCTGTTCAGGTGTAAAAGCTAAGCCAAGAATACAAGGCTGACGTTCTCTCCCCGATGTTGCTGTTTTATTATCACTTTGTCAAAATCCGACCTGCCTGGTCTTGAAGAGCCCTCTCGGCACCCTCCCAACCTGCCTCAACACAAGGCACTTTAAACTAGGTAAGCCATCATCAACACTACATGTGTAGTTGTGTAAGATTAGCCAGATAGACTCTGTGCAGCTTCACACGGCTGTGCAGTAAAGCTAAATTATAAAAATATAAACCTAATTTGCTGCAAGTCATTGTCATATTGTTTCCACACATTTCCACCTCCTCTCTCTCTCTCCACTATGAAATGAAGACATGAAATGGACGAAAAGAAATTCTTTAAAAAAAAATGTTGGGAGAAAAATTGCTATAGAAAATGGCAAGAAGTGTGGATGAAATTCAGCTATACAGCCTGTTGTAAATAAATGTACAGAAAAAACACATCTTAAATTGGCATGTTTCATTCACTTAAAGAAGTGCTCTTATCAACCATGGCCACAGCTTGGAAATGAAATTGATGGAAGGGGAATGTCACTTGCTACTTAAGTTGGAGTAGACAGACAATTGGCTAATATGAACACAATGACTGAATAATAAAGTGGAACTAAATGGCAATTCAGCTTGATTATCAGGCTACAAACATGGTGGGCTACGCATTAAAATGACCACAAATTAATTTGAAAACACAGCAAATCTGGGGCCAATTAATTTTCCAGCATAGCAGGACTGGTCGAATATGGGACTCCAGGCAAAATATAATGAGGCTGTCATGTGTAGTCTGGTGTGTGCACCGAACTTGATTGACACTTGTGACAGGTTAATGACTACATACTGCACACCGCTCATTTTTGCCCTGAGGCCAAAGTGGGTAATCCGGTTGTGTGTTAGAGTTAGTTATGTTAGCAACTGTTATGCACACATCATATTACCAAACACATGATGGTATGTTCACATCACCAATCAGCCATAACTGTATGACCACTGACAGGGGAAGAACATTGATTATCTGGTTACCATGGCACCTGTCATTGGGGGGGAAATATCCGGCAGCAAGTGAACATGTTGTCAAGGAACCAAGGAGCCAATCTGTGATGGCTGGACGACTGGGTCAGCGCATCTCCAACACTGCAGCTCTTATGGGGTGTTCCCGGTCTGCACCTACAAAAAGTGGTCCAAGGAAGGAAGACCGCTGACCCGGCGACGGGCTCATTGATGCGCTTGAGGAGCGAAGGCTGGCCCGTGTGGTCCGATCCAACAGAAGAGCTTCTGTAGCTCAAACTGCTGAAAAAGTTAATGCTGGTTCTGACAGAAAGGTGTCAGAACACACAGAGCATCGCAGTTTGTTGCATATGGGGACGCTCAGGGTGCCCATGGTGTCTGGATGTTATAGCTGATCGGTGTATATACTAGTGTAAAGTGTACTAAGGAGTGTAAAGCCTGCCTACATCCGAAAAGGGCATACAGAATGC
Organism: Gadopsis marmoratus; assembly: GCA_036023855.1. Lineage (NCBI taxonomy): Eukaryota > Metazoa > Chordata > Actinopteri > Centrarchiformes > Percichthyidae > Gadopsis > Gadopsis marmoratus. The sequence goes on along the minus strand of JAVQJF010009657.1, from coordinate 1,603 downwards.
AGCTTTGATGCATGCAAGACATATTTTACAGATAACATGTGTATTTTTGTTGTCATATTTGTAAAATGCTGTCAAAAAATATGTAATTCTACAGTTTTACCCAGCTGGAGAAAACATTAGACATTAAAGCCGAAGCCTTTTCCTGCTTCCCTTTATTAAAGAAGTCTGTACTTTTTGAAATGTCATCTTTGCATTTCAGTGAGAGAATGCTTGCTACGCCTGCTTTCACTGCGAAGACATTTTCTTGGTAAAAAATACTTTTTTCTTAAATTCCTCTTAGAATACAAAGTGTAGATAATAATTGCAGGTAGTGCTCTGTCTCTTAGAAACTCTGTGGCACCTGTATCGCCAGGCTGACTTCAAAGACACCAACCAAAATCACACCAGGAAGTTAAATGTGTTCGTAAATGGAGCAGATCCAACCATGATCCACAGTAAGAGCCACACATCCTGCTGACATGCAAGGCAGATTTTTGTGGATATATACTGTAATGGATTTTATCCATCATGCATCCCTTGTTTTCTTGCCTTCATTTGATTTGATCTGAGGAATACGAACACAGAGACCATGACGAGACCACGTAGAGTAGGGTTACCCCATCTGACCACAAATTGAAGTTAAAAGTTAATCTCCCTGCATGGGAACAACTGTGAGAGCATCTTGCTTCCTTAAGTGTATCAAAGAACGGCATAATACAGTGATAGATAGATGGACGGATAAAACATAGCCTATACACCTTTCAAACTGCTCTGTAGTGTTTTTTGTTCTTTCATTTTTACAATTTAAAAATAAAAGTGGTTTGCTGAAACAGCTCTGGGCTTATGGACAAAAAATAAAAAGTGATTTATTACCTCTAGCCAATTGGCTAAAACTGAACCAGTCAATACTGAAAGATAGTTTATACATTTATGGGAATATATATATATATATATATATTTCTACCCAAATATCAAGATGAAGAAAAGGAAAGTAACAATTAAAGCTGCTGCCGCCAGCACGTACTACAACAAACAACCTGGTGATGTTTAATACAAGGGGTGCCATTTTAAATCCAATATCTCTCAGTTGCAACGCCAAATGTGTGCAGCTTGTACTGAACTCCCGGCGCCGCAGCGCTGGTTCTGTGTTCGGGCCGCGGCACCGGAAGTGTTTGTCAAACGGTTAAAAGGCAGTTCGACGTAGGCTAGGCTAGCTGACGTTAGCTGTCAGCCGGGTTCAGTCATTGTGCAGGCAGGGATGGAGGTGACACGCCGGAGTAAGTAGCCAGCCCGAATTTGCACGCCGTTGTGGGTTTTCCCTTCGCCCGCTACACACATCATGGACACGCACAACAGATTTGGGACGTAATGTATATTTTAAAATGCGCACGGCTCTTCCATTCCGTGTATGTGCCGCTTGCTTGCTTGCTAGCCTAGCGAGCTGGCTAAGCTAGCTAGCTGGGTGTGCGGCTGCGTGTTCCTCTTCTGGAAAGCACGCTGTCCCCATCACGCGTAACATACTGATGTTAATGCACTTTCCTGGGGCCCCCCCCCCCCCCCCCCCCAAAAGAAAGTGAGAGAACAGGGTGGGCGGGGCGGTAGGGGGGGGGGGGCGTTGGGGACG